>JAUTBV010023345.1:0-39581 GCA_032361325.1 Lepetodrilus fucensis | reverse complement strand
TTGTCTCACCATAGCAGTCTCATGACATTGTCTCACCATAGCAGTCTCATGACATTGTCTCACCATAGCAGTCTCATGACATTGTCTCACCATAGCAGTCTCATTTTACAGTCTCATTTTACAGTCTTACCATTCAGCTTCATTGACATTATACAGTCTCACTATTCAGATTAGCATAGGATAGTTATATTTTGTTTCATACAAGTCATTTTAGTATTTTTGTTAATTGTCATAGGCATATTTTTGTTATTTTCCATTGTAAATGGCATATCTACACCGTATATAAACATTCTAAGAGTAATGAGGAGTATATACTTGTAGGCTAGTGTAGTCTACTAAACTGAGTCTGCAATGTACATATAATACTGTTATACATATACATGTACAGTCCACTTACCAGACAAAGTCAGAAGAGTGGCGTCCCTTGTATGTAAGTTATCATACATAGTTAGTTTTCCATAGCCAATATCACAGTTGATACCATAGTCAATATTGTTTAATTATTAAAAAGAAAATTTGTTTGTTTCAAAATTAAAATAAATGTTTTATTGAATATATTCAACTTTTATTACTATGAATGGTAAACATGTTATTGATACTGAATTTTGAAACCTACTATCTTGTTTGTGGTGATTTTATTACTCTTCCTCTACAATGCTAAGGATTCAGAGTGAACATTTTATACAGTCCGTAAGAGCATGTGTATATTTCTCTATGCACACGTATGTAGTCCAGTGTTTGCCCTTCTAGATGTGATGATTTTATCACCCAAAGTGCTTCTCTGTCTGCCAAACTGGTTGCATTAACAGTAAATTTGGTGCAATTATTTTTTATTCTTTTCTAATGATGTTTGTGTAAATCCAAGTATATATGTATATAAACGCTCACTTGCTCTCTCTTTCTCTCTCTCTCTCTCTCTCTCTCTCTCTCTCTCTCTCTCCCTCTATCCCCCTCTTTGTTTTATTTTTATTTAATTTATTTAATATTATTACTATTAATTCACAAAGGAAACCATGTGAATGCTATAACCTCTACAAGATTTAACACTGTTAACAATGTAATTAGCATATATTGCGCTAAGACCATTTCTCAACCAATCTAATCATTCTCATGAAACTTAATAATATTGATTCTGGGAGTTGAAAAGTTCATACTCCAGTGAAATAGCATTGTGCTGTGACTTTTCTTCTTTGGTGTCTTAATTAGTACATATTATAATTTCTTGAGTGGACCTATTTACATGGAGCATGATTGGCCCACAGACAGAGGGATGCCATTAGGAGGGCTGTGTCACTTCCGTGGTGCTCCTGTTTACACTCAACTGTGTATTAGTACAAGCACATGCATGTTTATATGCATCTTCATGATCCTGTAGTATCCTGGGCCAGTATTCATAAAAGGGCTTAAGCCATTTTTTTATGATCAATATATAGCAAAAACTGACTTAAGCCCCTTTATGAATACCGGCCCTGTACTATTGTCATGAACTCTATGAAATGAAAAGCTTCTTACAATGTTCTCTGCATGGGTGTATGAAAGTTCTGTTCTGTTCTGTTCTGTTCTGTTCTATTAACTCACTCCATGCTAAAGGCAACCAGATATGTCCCAAAGAGCAGTGCCTGTTCCTAATCCAGTATGGAGAGGGTTAAGCAAGGCCTATATCTCCCTAGTGTGTTATGTATAAGAGCAGCAATCTGATTTTTCTCTATAACAGGTTATAAATAATTATGAAGATTGGATTGCTCATAATATAAGCAGTCAATTTCAAAAAGGTTTTGTCTAATATTTTCACAGTAACTGAAATTAAATATGATGGGTGTTCATGTAGATGTGCTATAGCTATTGTAGGCATGTATTATCGAGGATGGTATCGTGTTAAAACATAGAAACCTGTTTAATCATTTGAATGAAAGACAACAATGACAAAATCATTAGTAGAATTTTATTTATTTCAAGATTTGAGGCAACATATAGCTGTACAAACACTATGGGTAAGAAAGCACAAAGACCAGGGAGGGTTCTGGCCTACATGGGGGAGGGGGGATCATTAGGAAGTCCAGTCTACTTGACCATTCTTTTCTTGAATGCTTTTACAATATGCAAAGAAAATATTTTAAATTAAAAGCCATGAGAATGGTATTTCATTTGAAAACCCTTGAAAAGCTGTTTCAAACAAGATACCACACTATGGTTAGAAAAGAACATATTTTTTAGATTTATGAGTGCGTTCATGAAATGATAGGTCAGGTATAATGGATGGTCATGTCTACATTCACAGAAATAAATGCATGGTACTTTGGGCGGGTCTTCAAACATTGAGGTAGAAAATATGACTGTTTATTTCCACTACCAGTCATTGTATAGAAGTGATAGTAAACATTGTATTTATTAACCAGTACTTAATAGAGTATGAATAATGTATAGTAAAACATAAAACACATTTTATTAAATCATCAAACAATATTTTACCATATTACAATTTCAATATTAATTAGTATTCGACATGTATTCACATAATTCCTTCATCAATGTTTAGAAGACCAACAATAGTAAATAAATTATGAAGACATAATGGTTATATATGATACCCATGTTGTCAAATATCATGGTGGATAATTATCTGTGTCTTTATACAAAGCTTAAGAAGCACAGAATACCACCTTGGTGAAGCATGCTTTCTACAATTGTTATTCATTCTTCACTGAATAAAATTTATTTAATTTTCTATATGAGAAATGTATAATATATGTAGTTGCTATTAATCTTTGAATGACACTATATTTGTTCTCTGGCATCTGGACTTAGTACATGATACACAGGTAAGCTTGATCACTGATGATTGTTGTTAAGTACACCAAAGTCACACAAGATCATTGTGCATCAAACCATGAGCACTATGTACAAAGATAAACATGTAATATATTTACATGGAAAGTCTATCAGTACTACAAAACAGGAATATAAAACTCAGGATTCCATTTGTCTTGCCATACTTACATCATGAGTGTGAGATTAGTATATATTTATGGTATATTTAAGTCTACATATGGATTTCCTGAAAGCATATCATATCAATGTGTACCCGTGGAACCCAACACTAAGCATTTATTTAAATAATACAGCTCCAAAGTATTTTATATTATTATTTCATTTCTTAAAAGAATAAATGGAAATATATAAACTTGAATATTACTGATTGATTATGCCTTTAAATGTTGTTAATTTGAAGTAATATGCATACATCTTACCTTTATAATTTAGTAGTATTATTTAAGAAATTATATTGCAATTTAATTCTATCCATCTTGCCCTATTAAACAGACAAGCATACTATAAAAAAAATTACATTCAGAGATTTCTTGTTCATGTCATTTGATAAAATAGAATACCAAATAGTAATATTATTTTATTTTTATTTTTAGATGTTGTTATTGTTGAATTGTAAACTGTAGAACATCTGCCTTTGTGTCTAGTTTAGTAACTTAGTAACTCTGGCTTTACATTTCTGCATAAAGTCAAGTTGCCTGCTATTCCATAACTTGTGTAAATGAAGGATTATAGGGCTGTCAATTCATTGAACATTATCATGATGTGTACAAAATCAACAACACAGTATATTGGTCTAGTTCTAATGCTCAGCAATTAGAAAGTCTGAATCAACAACACCAGTCTGTATGTAGCATTATGCGAATAACATAACAAAATAGGAAATAATAGATGAACAAAATGTACCTCATTATAATATATTGTTGTATACACTGTATCAAACTCAAGCTTTGATCCAACTCTTTTCTTGTTATTCATTGTTTTATTGATTAATTTACAGATTAAGCAACACTTATTTCAACCAAATCTGAAAATCTGAAAATGCTAGCCACATATCTGATAAAATTTGACCAAGAACGTTGTTGTTCTGTGATCATAATGTATGCAAAGTTCCTGCAGTGACATAAGTAACAATTCACTTGGTAACTTGTTCTTGGAATACAGATATCCTTACTGGTCTAAAACTGTGAGAACATTGGTTGAAGGTAAGAACACCAGCAACATCAATGTGGTTTTGATGTATGATGATGATCATCATATGGCAGCTGGTTGGACTTCCTGTTATGGTTATGCTCTTCCAGGAACTTAGATTTTGAAATGGATTCTGTTCAGTTGCCCCAGTTCTATGGCAGAGAATGTAATACAAGAATACATTGCCAAAACTTGAGTTTGATATGTCTGATACAATTACTATGCATTGCAGGGTGATCAGTCACAACCTTGACAAAGTCCAACAATCAAACTTGCCTCTGAACAGCAGTATTTCACTGTACACCAAATCCTTTCACACAAAACCCTTCACACCATACCTGCACCTGTGTACATCTGCATAGACACCAGGTGACTTGCTGTAAAACAACCTTCATGGTTATAAATCTGCTGACGTTCTATGTCCTACACTGTCTGATCAGAACTATGATGTCCTAGATTCTGATTACTGCCTCTGGTCTAGAGACATGACGTTCTAATGGGTCCGGATGGGTACTTGGCAATGTTTTATACCACCAGTAATATTTTATATTAATGTTTTATAACGTGGTGCTGGAGCCATGGTTCAAAATGAATATATTATTTAAAACTTGTGTACTTCGCTGTCCAGTCACACTATACTTTTTCCAGTCATTGCAATGAACGATAGAAAATTCATAGCATATGCATTATTGAACATATTAATTGTCCTGTATAATATTGCCATATTTTAAAAGGAAATTGCAGAGCAGATAAATATCATATCAATGAATGGATGTCTTGAAGTGAAGGTAATGCCTGAATCGTTTGAACACCCATTCCCCCCATCCCCCTTATTCAAAATAAAAGTCACAATTTATTACAACACTATGATGACTTTAGTGTTATCAGATTTGTAAAAAATGCATTAGAATACTATGATATTAACAGATGTCTGAATTATACAGTCGTATGGTTGAAATATTCTCGCCACGATGTAAAACATTAATTCAATCAATCAAAAACTTATACAGATGTTTGACTTGTACAGATGTCTGACATACAGATTTCTGAATTGTACAGATGTCTGACTTATACAGATGTTTGACTATTACAGATGAAATCCTTTGGTATTTAATGCTTCTGGCTTTCCCATTGCTATGGAGTCCGACTTCTGCTGTCCTGTTTGATTCGTGAACAATCTACTTATACGGGAAAATAAAATGTATAGCTACTACCTGAAACAAATACACCAACAAATAATGCATTTGGTAATGATATGACTTGAATGATCAGCCCTCTGATGTTCCTAGGATGATTGCTCTCTCAATGTTACATGTAGCAAGCAGGCTGCCTTGTGAATAGTTAGTGATTGACGAGAGAGAAATGCATGTATTGCACATTGTATATAATATATTACAGAACTGACATAATGTACAAGAAAGCACAGACTCCAAAGGGGACTTCTACGATCAACAAGTTCCTGGTCATCACTGTGACCTTGATGGTCTGAGAGTCAAGACAGACCAAGCATCATCTGAGGTAGGGAGAAACAGGTTCCCTACTCCATGTTAGGGAGAAGTCTCTTACACAGGTACAGTCCACTGTCTTCAATGTTCCAGCCACTTCACAACTTCACGCGTTCCAAACACCATCATGTCATAATATATATATGTATATCTCCACCATTTTGATATCCACACAACCTTGTCAAGTGGTGATAACTGTCCTTTGTTCTTCATTTCATCATGTCCAACTTAGTGGCAGAATCTTAGGGCAGACAGTTAGAATTTACAATCTTTAGGCACATGTGAAATTGAAACTTTACACAAGATTGATACTTCAGTAGGTTTTTCGAGGTAATTCATACAGAATAGAGGAATTCATGAGAGTCAGTTAATAGCTTCTTGATAACTGAAAATAGAAATTTAATTTTAGTCAAAAAAGGAAATTTATGGATGGATCATTCGAAATTCATTTCATGTTGGTATCATCTTTGAGTATTCCTGATAAATACATTGATCCATATCGAAAGTAACCAGGTTTCACTTAACCTTCCAGTACCAGCCTGGAAGAACCTAAAACACAATGTCAACCTTTTCATAGAGTATCTGCACCTCAACATTCTCATGTGAAAACGTTATAAATAATTCTATTTACAGTTACACCATACAACATTCAAACAAAAGTACACATTTTTTTGTATCAAACTTTCTGGGCATCCATATTGAAGTCCAGAAGCTTTCCACTGGCAATGACATGTCAGCTATAATTGTCCTCACTAGCTGCACATGGATTTCAAAGTTGTCCTCCCTGGGTAGTCTAGTCCATTTCCTGATGGAAAACCTTGAAGTCCAGCACATCTCCTTGTCAGCATTGACAGTGTACACCGTGGGATTGGGCAGTACAGAGTAAACCTGGAAGATTTCTTTGTTAAACGTAATGTTCTCCTTTCAATCCCTGTTGGCATTGTACACTGCAATCTCTGGTAGCCTTGTCCACCAGGTAACTGTTGTCTTGTTACAAAGGTGGTAGTGTCATGGTCACCATCTGTCAGTGCCGGCTACACAGGATGTACACCTGTATAGAACACATCAACATGTCCTGAGGATTTTTGGACTCTGCTGTGTGTGTTAAATATGACATGGACTGGCGTAATCTGAATACTAGTATGTCATTTCATCATCTTCTTCAGATAGCCTCTTGGCATGTACACACTTTCTCCTAAAATGTACTCAGTTGTAGTGTATCAATTACAGATACACCTCGTATCGCCAAGACATATGTACCACACCCGTATGTCATTATTTCATATGCGTACATTTGGCATACATGAATATCCCAGATGCTATGTTTATTTACCATTGCGTACACATGGGTGTTGTAAAGCTTATTCTTCTGACGTTCTAGGTAGGGATGATGTCTTCCGCTTCTGTCTGTAGGTGGTTACGTTACCAATATTCTAGGATACACTCAAATGCAGTGGATTATTGTATGTGTACTCAGTCATTGGCTATGTACAGTGTGTGCACAATTTTATGATGAAACCCCCTCACAAACAGCGGTCTACTATCTGTTCAGTAATGATACTGCATGTATTAGCAGTATTGTGGAGAGGAGTATTGAAAGACCCGTGCACTGTGTCCGAGTTCCTCCAGATTGTGTCCTGTGTTCCTGATTTTCGTGGGTCCGCTTGCGTCCGACTTCCTCCCCGTTGTAGTTGGGATAAGTACCTGCAATGTAAGGGTCAGCCATTGTGAGCTTCTGCATTAGTTGTCATCATGCACCTACTCTTAGAGGTGCCCTGCCACTACATATTATAAGATTGGGACTATTACCAACAAATTGTCAAACACTTTGAAAGCATAGTATGTCATTGTAATCAGGAAGATTGGTCAATATTTTCAGTCATCCCATTGTTCACATGTTGAATTAATGAAGAACTACCAATACTGAAACTATACATTTTAATATCATACTACAAAGTCAAATTTATAATGTTCTTAATATCTTGAATCTCTTATCTGGTATAATAACTTTGTTTTCAATGCAATTTTCCCCTTATTTCCCTTATAGTATTCAAAGTACTTTTTATATTAATTTTCCACAAAGATGCTGATTGTAACTTGTAACACATTAGTGTATTAATAAGTATGCTATCTTACTCGTTTTTTTTTTTTTTAACAAATTCAAATATCTTGATTTCTAGACTACCATTTTGTCAACAGCACAAAACAACAGAGTATTTGTCAAATGGAAGGAACATTGAATTAAGAACTCGGAACACATGCAAAGCTATCTGTGGCTTCTTGAAAACATGTGCTGGTATATATGTATTTATGGAAAAAACACACTGTGCAGCAATAAATTAAGCAATAAATCACTATAAGGCAACTAAGGATTTTATTAGGAAATATCTTAGAATGTCATGGAATTGTATTTTTATTGCCAAAATTTAGTTTATACCAGCACGTGAACATATATTTATTTGGAGAAAGTACATATACTTATCCCGAATAACATTGAGTAATTTAATTATCAATAGACCGTTAAGAAGAAATTATTCTGTCAAGCATCTCAAGCACACCTTTAAGAAGAGTTTGACATTGCGATGGCGTGTGCAAGTGGCTCAAAGACACTTCAGAGAATACAAACCTTCTACAAATGGAATCACTTCAATGTGCACAAGGTGTTTGTAATAATGCTGTTTCAGTGCTCAAAGCTAAAGTATCTACTCTACCCTTCACAAAAGGGTTTAAGTAAGTTTTTGCTATATATTTGGTCATCAACAACTGACTTGAACCATTTCGTGAATACAGGCGCAGATGTATTTCATACAATTGTTCTAAGACTTAAATGATATATTGAAGATGTTCTTGCATTAGAAATAAAGTTTTGAGGAAGTGATAAGAGCAGGACTCTTGACATTAGGTTTGAAGATGTGTACTTCATGCTTATTAAAATGTACATTAGCAGAGAAAAACCATTGTTAAAGATAAGCAATGCAAGTATTTTTTAAAAATAACCACAAAAATACATAAACTTTCTACATTATTTGGAATAATTCCATTAAACTTTTCATCCACAAAAATAATACCTTAGTGCATGCCATAACAACATATTTTAATATTACACAATTTTAATATAATGTTTAAGCAGCATGTAGTCTATCATTAGAAGTTTCCATATTTCGATTCTCAACCTAGTATCATTAGAGGATATATCTTTTCATTCATGAACCACAGTTTAACATATTATGGATTTTGTATGATCTGTAATTAACCTTTTCTCTGCTGAAGGCAACCATTGATGCCTGATAATATTCTGGCTGAGATTGGTCTAACACTAAGGTTAACCCTCCAAGGATGCTACCCCAGCTCTGAGATTTATCTTCCTACAGTGCTTTCCTCCCTTTTGTTAACTTAAGGAAATTTGGCTGTGATACATGCATAATAATATGATGGAGAACTTTGAGCAATGGTTCTAACTTAACGTAAACTATTCATATGATATCTGATAATGCAAATAAGGAGTCAAAGGTCATGCAAAACAGCTATGAAACAGCAATCGAAGCATGGTAGCAAGTTTCCCATGTGGACTTTCCATGGATATTGTCTGTATTGCCACTATTGGTGGTATTCAACAACCAGACATTATTTGGTATTGGGTGTCAAAGTTTCGTATTACCGTATGGACTTTTTTATAATGAGTGAAGTACATTTTTGCACAGTACGAAATAATAGTTCAGAAAAAAAATTAAAAATTAAATTTTCTGTGAAAAATAGGTGCACTATTTCTAACTGCTGTGGATACCAATTTTGATCCAAACATGTCAAGAAAGTTTTAATTATTTGCAATTATGAATTTGATGATTGAACTTCCTTAAGTGCTTGACAGAATGCCATGAAAATGTGAAAAGTAAGTAAAAAATAGAAAATACATGCATACACATATTAAATTAGTTAATCAGTGAATACTGTTACCTAGCAACCGAATGTATCCTGATAGTGAAAGATGAGGAAAGATAGAAACCATTAGTATTGGTGTAATATCTGCAGGATGCACATACAAATCATGAGAAACACATGTACATGTACCATTCAAAGTGCTATAATATATTATATTATGAATTCAGAACAATAATTAAATACAAATAGTAAAAGGTCTTGGAAGAAATACAAGATAAGCATTTGTTTGATAAAGTCCATGACCACTTTTTACAGGACTAGGATGGTAAAATATAGCTCTATGCAATAAATTATACTAGAATACAGAACACTGTACAATTATAAAGATCAATGGTAACATTTTGGATAGAACATTTGGAGCTTTCAACAGCTCATAGTCAGTTAATGGGTTAATGCAATCAAGAAATGGTGAGGTAAATGAATATTCCTGCAAAAAGTGGCATGGAACTTTGACAGGAATATGTTTTCCCCATAGAACGGAAAAGCTATATATTTTTAATTCAGAAAGAGAATTAGTAATATTGAATAATGCATGCTATAAGGATGAATAGAGTGATATAGTGAGGAACATATTTCTGTAGTAAGGAAGTGAATGATATAATGAAGAACACATCATGGGAAAGAACAGAAAGAACAGATTTGCATAGTGAGGAACACATTTCTATAGTGAAGAACATACTGCTACAGTGAAGAATGGATTGCTATTGGAAGACATGGTATTGGGAAGAACATATTGCTATGTGGAGGAATGGATTGCTATAAGGAAGAACAGATTATTATTTGAGGAATGGATTGATATAAGGAAGAACATATTTCTTCCTGTAGCAATATGTTCTTCCTTATATCAATCCATTCCTCAAATAATAATCTGAGGAATGGATTGATATAAGGAGAAACAGAAGAACATATTGTTATGATGAGGAGAAACAGAGGAATGGATTGTTGTAGGGAGAAACAGAGGAACACATGGTTATGAAGATGAATGGATTGCTATAGGAAGAAACAGAGGAACACGTTGTTATGAAGAGGAATGATTACTATAAGGAGTAACAGAGGAACACATTGTTATGAAGAGGAATGGATTGCTATATGGAGAAACAGAGGAACACATTGTTATGATGAGGAATGGATTGCTATAGGGAGAAACAGGAACGCATTGTTATGAAGAGGAATGGATTGCTATAAGGAGTAACAGAGGACCACATTGTTAAGAAGAGGAATGGATTGCTATATGGAGAAACAAAGGAACACATTGTTATGAAGAGGAATGGATTGATAAGGAGGAAAATAGGGAAGACATCCTTACCACGTTTTACATTAGTAGTCTCAGCTGCAGCATCAAAACAGAGAAATAAATTAATATTACAAAGAAATACACATATAATACTCAACATTGCTTTGGATAACCTGCAACGCTATGTTAACTACACAGCTTGGAGAATTTCCGTGGTTTCCATTTATTTCTTCACAATTAATTTTGACAGGAAAATTCCTGTGCATCCATATTTAACCATAATTGTGCCTGAAACTCCTAAGCAATCAATGAAATTTAAATAATTGTTCTACATAAATGTTTTTTGAAATTCATGATTTCTAAATTCAATATTATTTTACAATGCATATTTGTGATATTAAATCTATGAAATAGCATGTATTTTGAACTATATTTCTGCTAAAGTGATACTCTATATATCTGTGTCATATATATAGAAATAACAAATAAAAAAGTGACTTTGAATTTGCAATACATACAAAATAGGTTTTGTGCCATATATAGTGTACTAAGCCTGGGGAACAAGTATGTGATGAGAAGGCTAGCTGTCTGTACAATGACGCACATAGTGGAATGTGTACTGGAGGAAGCATTATATGTGACTATGTGACATTAAGTCCAATACAGTTTACTGAAGCCATAGAGGAACAATACTAGTTACAAATTACTGTGAAAAGTAGCACATCAACATGAATAATTAATGTAGATCTGTATATTGAATTTGAAAAATTGTAATTAGTGAGAGTGTTTCAGAATCATGTGTGATATACCTCAATACAGTGAATACATATTGACTGACAATTGGATTTGTATGAGTCGGCCTGCACGTGCTTGTGAATGACAATAATCCACAGTATTTCATAACGTGAACATTGTTTTGAGAATGGTGTAACCATTCCATACCTATACATTTTGACTTAAATTTAATTTTAGCGTTGAAATACTGTGGAAGCATATTTTATTGTTTGTAGTTCACTGACCTGCGTAGTTGGTGTCAGTGCCTATAATGAGTTGTTATACAAATAGTATGTGAGATTTAGGATAACCCAATATAGAATATACTTATAGGAGACACTCAAATAATTAAAATAAATTGTATATATATATACACATCAATATGACACATTAGTTAAATAGTTCTTCCTGAGGAAAACAAATATATCAGGTGTATGGATACAAAATAATGACATATAATTATGACTGGACTTTTGTAGATAAATTACGAGAATGAAATACGCACCATTGAGAACTATGACTTTGAGACTTGCAATATGAAGCTGTGAACTTCTACACACATACGTCCCTGCGTCAGACATATTACTGCGTCTAATCTGCAGCTTGCTATGAACTGTATTGTCTTTACGTATCAAAGTACTACTAATAGACACACGCTCATTTGCGCGCAGTTTCATTCCGTCTTTAAACCAATCCACTCCCTGCGGAGAGTAATCTTTGGCGGAAGCGGTACAGTTTAGTTTTATTGTCCGTCCTTTTTCCACAAAAGGCGTACCCATTAACCTGATCCCTAAAAGAGAAGAAATACTCCTTGTTAATTTGACTTCAATTTCAATTAAACATTTCATTAAAATTTCCATAGAATTAAAAAAAAATGTTTATATATAAAGTAAAATGAAATATTTTATAACAGAAAAACATTTCAATAATATTAATTTTGAAACTTGATGTGTGTTGATTTGCTAAATACATGTGACCTCAAACTACTTCTGTAAATAAAGGAAAAGTGATTCAAGCTTGTACATGGTCATTCGCTGGTGACTATAATTGATTTGAATTAAGAAATTAAATTTGTGAGAGATAAGAGAGAAAATAAATTGTAGAAGCATTGTTTACTATTTAATAATAAGACTGACCTGATTTTTGTTTTTTGCCTGTATCTGGGAGAGAGAAAAAAAGAGAATAATATGAATTTGTACATTTGTAAATATTTTACATTGATCAAACATGTTGTATTATTTAAGAAATACTTTACAGCTTTGTCTTCAAGATGTATTTACGAGAAGAACCAATTTGATTTTTTTAACACATAAATTTAGAAATTTTTGTTTGGATTCAAAATAATGACATAAAAATTAATAATTTTCATAATGGCATAAAATGTAAAATAAATATATGTTTGTTACCTATTACATGTAATGAGACATATCTGACAATGTCTTCTTTAGCACTAATCTGACACTCGTACACTCCAGCGTGGATGGGCTGAACATCGCGGATGTGGAGATTCCACTCCGGATCCGCTAACTGAGTCCTTCTCCTTTGGAGAAAATACCGACTGTCCGGTGCAAATACATATTCACCAATCGTGATTGGATGAGCTTGACTCACTTTCTTCCATATCACCTGAAATGAAAACATTGTTATAAGACTGAAACATTCGTTAATAATCCATGTTGTAAATTAATATGTGTGAACTGTCAAAGTTAGTAATCCCTGTTATGAAATAATAAGATATTTTTTAAATAATAAGATAATATTTTTATGAAATAATGATATATTATTTTACTGCAGCTGTGTAATTACAAAATGAATACATAGAGGAATGCAAATACATTTCACACACATACACACACACACACATACGCACGCACGTACGTACAACACACACACACACATGCTCGCGCGCACACACACACACACACACACACACACTTCTGGTATGGACATTTAATGAATAGCAGTGCTTCATTCATTGACTCATTGATGCTTCATAAAATCACTTGAAATAGTACATAATATCTATACCCGGTAAGTGTATCCATTCTAAGAATAATAGTTCATATTTCTATGTGAGTATGACTTTATTTTTCACAATATTGTATGTATTATTATGTTATATTTATGTACATTGAAAAACTTCACATAACACTGAATACGTTATTTGTGACTGCTTTGCTATAACTGGAGTTACTTCCCTTACATTGTGAGAATGGTAAATGTGTCCAATACTGAAATTTCTTATAGATCATCGAAGAATTAAGTCTATTTCATAGTAGAAGTATTTTACAATATCTAGTCTTAAAGACTTTTAGATCCAACAATTGGATTGGAGATTTCATGGATTGTCTCCCCATCCCCAGCTTCCTTAATTACACTTCATTGTTTCTAACACACATATTTTTCATCCTTTACCCCCCATGAAGGTAAAACTATCTCCAAATACATCATGGATACGCCCCTGGTTCCAGTAGATGCCTATCACTAGCATTGTCAGTTGCCATCACATAGTAAATAGTTCTGATTTTACAGTACAAACAGTGACCTATTTTTGAGGTAGACAGTATTTCGTGTTTTTGGGGTAGAAGGCATCTCTTGTGGTGAGTGTTTTTGAGGTAGAAGGTATCTCTTGGTGTGAATGTTTTTGAGGTAGAAGGTATCTCTTGGGGTGAGTGTTTTTGAGGTAGAAGGTATCTCTTGGTGTGAGTGTTTTTGAGGTAGAAGGTATCTCTTGGTGTGAGTGTTTTTGAGGTAGAAGGTATCTCTTGGGGTGAGTGTTTTTGAGGTAGAAGGTATCTCTTGGGGTGGGTGTTTTTGAGGTAGAAGGTATCTCTTGGGGTGGGTGTTTTTGAGGTAGAAGGTATCTCTTGGGCAAGTGGTAGCACAAGGGTAGAACCTTTGGATCCAAAGTCCACGGGTTCAAATCCCATCCTGGGAACCTGGCCTCAATATTGACATGATATTGATACGATGCACTGTCTATATCATGGCATTGCAGGTATAATTCTTTCTCTGTCAGTACCAGCCAGTGCGCGCAGGTTTACTGCAACATTCAACGCTAATGGATGTTGCGGGTATTCTCCTGCCTTAGACTATCAAGCCGTGGTATGAGTGAACGAATCTTGAAAGCAGTTCTAAACCCCAATTCAAATAAAAATGAAGGTTTCTCACTGATTTTGGTCCCAGGTTCTCCACGGCGCACGGGATGATGGCCTCGTCGCCACTCTCTACTGTGATGTTGATGGCAGTGTCCAGGAACACAGGATTTGTGTAACGCAATGGACGAGCTGCCAACACTGAAACACAGAACATACCTGTCTTAGTACAGTCATTTCTCACAAACACAGAACATACCTGTCTTAGTACAGTCATTTCTCACAAACACAGAACATACCTGCTTTAGTACAGTCATTTCTCACAAACACAGAACATATTCGAGGGGTTAGAGCCAGAAGAACCTTATCTCGCAATTAGTGTGAAAAGGAGTTTTAGGCATATTGAGCATCACCAATTTGCAAACCCTTGACAAAAAAAAAAGATTATGTCAATCGGATAAGGTGTTCTGGCTCTAACCCCTCGAATTATGTCTTAGTACAGTCATTTCTCATAAACAGTAGATCATTACCTATGGGTGAAATATTCCTTCTATGATGTAAAGCATTAATGTATTCATTCATAAACAGCAGATAAACATACCAATTCCAACCTTTTCATTAATGTTATGGTAATTGTTGAATATTGCAACTTGCAATGTCTGATTCGATGGTAACAGATGCTAATGTCAATGATGCACATGCATGTAACTACTGATGCTGTCATCATAATATTAATGGGTTCTTCATAACACTGTTTGATAAGGATGCCCTTGTGTTGTGGTGTTAACTGTTAGGCTTACTTCTCTTCTCTCCTATCTCTCTCAATGTTAACAATGTGTAGAACCTACGATTCCATTGGATCTGACTTCCAATAAATATATGGTTCTCTGAACAATTTGAGAACGTTGGCCGATAAAAATATATTTTATATCAATACAAACTGGAGAAATAATACCACTCGAGCAACTGACTTATTAATGAACAGATGATGCAGATTAAAATGCGAAATTAAGTGTCAATATTTTTATGAATTTGCATGAAACTTGTAGAAATGTAGAACTTGTAAGCCATGAGGAATGACCATATTCTCTGACTGAATCGATACGACCCGTCGTATTTCTCTGCATGTAATCAGGCTTATAGGCATTGACTGCTGCACTCGTATCTCCTCTTCTGCGCACAGCAATCCCGAGGGACGTTGTTTATTGTGCATTGTATGAGAACATGTAGTGACACATGCAGCCGTATTTGGGAATTTCTCATCGAACTGTATGTTGACCTCGTTATCGACTCATTGTAGCAGGTTGAATAGGTAATAATGATGGACTATGATGAATGTAAATAACTTTGTTGTATACGAGGATGTGCAGAGAGATTTGCAAGTGCGAAATAATTTATATATTTAATTTTTCATATCAAATGTTAAGTACATGTATATATAAAAACTATTTTGAGTATTACGAATTCTTAAAGAGGCGCTACAGATGCATTTGAGATAGATATTATATCATAAATCCTAGAATGTAATGTAATATCTTTGGAAAAATGTAAAGTGCTCAACATAAATAATTCCTTAACTAGTTGTAAAGAAAATATGACAGCATATATTTGCAATGCAAATACAAACTATTTCTTCTCTTCTTTTTTTTAAATGAAAGAAAAACAGTCCTAATATGCTAGAAAATGTCTTTGAAAAGACGTTAAAAGCACACATGACGAAAAAAAAAATTCAAAACAAGATAAACATTATTGATATCTAATGTAATAAATAGGTCTGATGATTATGGATCATTGCTATCTGTAGCAGATGAATCTCATTGGTTGTGAGAGATGTGCCAACATATGGTCTGAAGGGAATCGCTCATACATATTTTGTCCCATCAGCACACACTACAATACTTTCTCAGATAGGTGGAATTGTCACTTTTATTATCTCAAATTTTTACAATCAATATGTTGAAGATCTTTCTCTCTGCGTGTAGGTTCATCTCAACCTCAGTTTTAATATCTCTATATTTTATTTACTGAAAGTACTGTTCATTTGTTTTGTTTTTAATTAAATAATAAATTGCATGAATTAATAACAATTCATAAATCTTTTACGTTCCTTTCGAAATCTAATTTTGATTATTATTTTTTTCACATTCTCATTTGTAAATTTTGAACACTTTGAGTAAAAATAATATGTACTTAAATGTTCTTTGACTTTGATCACATCTCAAATTTTTGGCTGGGAGGATTTCTGTAGTTGGTGAGATTATTGACATTTATTAATGAAGCCCTGTCCGAGAGGCGTGGATTGAGCTTCAATCATGTTAACATTTGTGTTCACTGAGGTATATCTAAACAACGTGGAACCTGCAGCAAGAAATAGACTCCTATTACCAGCGTTTGACATCAACTGCATTACAAGTTGGCAGAATTAATACTTTTCTTTTAACTGTCTGACAGAAGATTAAAAAAAAGAAGTGTTGCCTAATTGTTGAGAACATTTGTAAGAAATATTGAAGACATAAATCTCAGAAGCTGATGGTTAAATAGGATTGGAAGTTTTAATTAATTTCCATGAAATTTATGACAGATTGACACTGCATAAAGATGTTTGACCAGGACTGGAAGTGACGAGCAGTGTTGTAATGTCTGGATCTGAGTTCGGGTCTGAGTGCGGATCTGTGGAAGCACGTCATGCTCAGATGGAGGCATGCAGACCTGACACCACGTAATCTTCAATTTAGTTCATCTCAACCTGAGTATTAAATTTTATCGATTTCTCCCTGTCCTGTATCACACATTGGTTTAACAGACCCACTCCTTGCCACGATTGGTTTCAAGTGGTAGCAGCGCCCGAGGTCTGCATGCCAACACGATCGCGCGATGTCCACTGATTGTCCCATATGCCGCCGCACAAAACCGTCCGTGACAAAACTGTTGTGGAAAAATTGCGACTTTTGTTACCTAATCTACAAATTGATAAAGGTGCAAGAAGAACGGAGCCATGCTCATACAACAGATAGTCCATCAAGTCCATTACCAGTCTATTCACTTCTTATTGCTTTTGCCCACCACTGGGATTCAATGATACCCAACTTTAACACGCTCTATAATGGCAATGGACGGCTGGGGAATACTGGTCATTGTTCATTAGCTGCATTCAGCCAGGGGAAGTACAAGCAATAAATTCTTATATGTCCAGTTCAGGCTAGTTAAAATTAACAAAAATATAAGTATTTCAATAACAAGCTAATTTGGGACATTATTTTATTCGAAAAGCCAAGACGCATTGGTTCTAAATTGTTTTGACCTTTCACTTATCACTTATGTCATTGTGAGGAACCTATGGTACAACTGTTTGCCATGTGTGTTTCTGTTTGTAATGATGTGCTAAAGAAGCCTCAAGTCCATTCTTTAACGTGTATGTTAACCATATCAAACAATTCTAAAATAGGTATACAATTAAGTGTCATATAACATGAGGAAACCATATATTCCTATTTGTTACCCTGGATATGATTTTACCAACATTGTTGCATTTAAGAATCCTGCGTAGTGTTTCTGGATGTAGTGTTCCTGAACTAAGTGTTTTGAACTGAGTGTTCTGAACCACATGACACAGGTATGACGTGCAGCACACACTAAAACAGATCCCATTTGACTCGCTTCCTGACACGGACAGTCATTTCAATCATAGTTATGAGGGTCACTTATCAATTTCTAACTGCCAGATTCCATGTCTAGACCAAACTAAAAATTCATTTCAATTTACCTAAAAATATTGTAAAAATAAATCATCTGAAAGTCCAGTTTTATGACTTGATAGTAATTCTATTTTTGTGAAAATTCATGTGCCCTATAATTGAAACTGCAGATAACATGCCCATATGCATGATTGAACACGATTTACTTTTGGGATCGGATTTCTCACTGCCGAGCCATTAGGACATTATGATTTCAAGAAAACATGTAGCTTGGCTATAATTTCAATGTACCATTGATTTTTCAATGTTAAAAGGCATTGGATTCTTAAAGGTATTGATGAAGTGGTGTTCGACTCCCTCTGTCAATGACTGTGCATGGCACAAGGTTCCAGGTTGTCATTGATTGTGGACCAACCCTATTTCTCTGGTCACGACAACCATTGATCTTCACATGTTAACCGTCATCAGGGTCCAATTTACACATTTTTTTACTCTCATAGAAAAATAGAATTTGGTTGCTTTAAGAATTTGGTCAATTATCTGCCTCTTTTGTTGGAGAGTTCTTGCATTGAACCTTGGTGCCGGATGTCAAGATAGCAATCACCAGAGCCCTCAATAGCTAAATTACATGGCATTGATTTCCACAGTAATGTTGACAAGTTAAATGCATATCAGAAAGTAAACATGATCTTGTTTTATCAATTCTATTATTCAATTTTTCGGAACAAACATTCAAGCTGGTAACTGATGTTCATTTGGTGATAAAACAGGATATGCCGTCCCCCAAAAGACAGCTCATTCTGCAAACATTTCATGTTTTTAGATCAAGGTGCCTTTAATAGCATCTGCATGCCCTGTCTGCTATCCTAGATGATATCTAGAGTTGTTATTCCAAAGTTCATTATAAAATGAATTTGACTGACATCATTTTGAAGATAACAATCTTCAGTTTTATAGGGGAGCATCAAAAGTTAAAATTAAGCTGTTAGATTAGAACAGTTGAATCTATATAGAATAAAATACCCACTGAAGAGCAGTGAAAACTATCTACCAATCCATTATGGAACTAAAATCATAGCAACATTTAAGAATTTTAGCTTTTAATGTATTCACTAAGAAAATAATCTCTTGAATTGAGATCAATATGAATTTTTAAAAAGTAATATCAAAACCCTATATAGGTAGATTAATGAACATTAATGACATCCATACACAGTATAAAGAGGTTGTATATGATAACCATAAAAGTTAAGATTAGTGCAGTGATGCCACCATTGATCATGCTTATCTATCATACTCTATGTTATGTATATGACCAAAATGTATTATGTTCCAAAATCATAGATTTATGTCCACTGGCTCATCAATGATCATATATCTCCATGACCCATTTATGAATCAAAGCACCATCAAAATAGGTTATTAGGTTATTATTTTCTATTGGGCTATTATGTCTTTTAGGTTACTATATTCATCCAGGCTAAAATTAACCATTATATATCCACCTACACCTACACTGACAGGAACATTCGGATCCCCTGCGAACCGCTGACCATCCACTGACCATCCCCTAATCCCTCATTCAGAAACTTCAGATGAACCCTTTTAGTCCTATTGGTCTCCTTGTGCTTCTGCAGAACTCTGTACAAACTCTCAGAACCATGCCAGTCCCTCTGGCTCTGTATAAGCCGTCCATGAAGACATTCACTAGAGCATGTAGGCTCCATGTACGAGGTCCCTGTATGCCTACAGAAATCAGTTTAATGGTATCCAGTTTCAGTTCCTATGGGCCCCCAGTACCAGGAAAACTGATGCCACTTTGGAGTGGACATGACATATTGGTGTTGGAGTGAATTCTGAGTAGGCTTTAGAACAATGTTTTGTGAATAATTATGAATATTCGGTTAATGCGATTTGACAATTTGTTTGTTTGATGTTGTTAATGTTGATGCAAGGATATGTCAGATGGATTACAGTTGAATATTTGTTGTTGGGGACAAGTTAGAATTGGTTCATGCATGAAGTTCTGGATATCATGATAAATAGATGAAAAGAGGTATCCAGGACGAAATCTGACTAGGTTGGGTTCACCTCTCTTGTACCCCACCCCTAACCAATATTTGAATACAGTATACTTCTCCTATTTGCCAGGTGTCTTATAAATGGTGAAAATCAATTGTACATACATTTCCAGTTGGTTGACAAGTGGCTTTATTAAATGTCACCGACTATGGCTTTATTAAATGTTCCCAACTATCTCCCCGCCCTCCATCTATTCCTCCCATGTCTTCTCGCAGACATCCCTCATGCTACTGTGCCAGCCGTGATTAATTACCCACGGCCATCAACTGGTCACCATCAGCTTCTTCTTGTGTTTGCGCTCATCATCGCCACATTAATCGAGAGGCAATCCTGCGGTAATGCCCCGACTGAATGAAACTTTTAATTGTCTCTGTATGTAGGTAGATCACCTCCAGTGTCCCCGGTGGCCCAACTTCAAGCTTATTTCCGTTAATTCTCCATGGAAGATATTCATCAAGGATTGCTAATCATTATTTACTCAACAATGTTCATTCAGAACCGCAGTCACCCCGGCCAGAAAGAAACACTCTGATTGCCTCCTATGGAAGGGCTTTGTGAGCCCCTAGGGTCCATTTTTTGTCCTCTCCGTTACCCATCTGTCCATTTCAGCCTGAAATGACCCCTTGTCAGTGACAATAATTGAGGGCATTACCACCAGCCCAAAGAGGAGACTACTTAATGTATATTGTATCTCTTGCAGGAGATGTGAATGACGCTCAGTGTAAATAGGGGAATAGGAGAACAGGAAATTTCACATCTTACCTTCAATTTCAAGAATAATTTGTTCTGATTGATTAGCTATCACTGTTGAATGTACAATTGAAAGTTTCTACATCTATGCTAAAGTAATGCATGTCTTTCCCACATGTTTTGGAGATGTGCTGTGATTATCATTATTTTACATCTAGGCTTTTGTGCTCGTAGGAATATTTTTTCACTTCCACACATTCCTGAATTCACTCCATGCATGAGTTCCCATGCCTGAGTTTCCATTCCCAACTTCCCATGCCTGAATTCTCATGCCTATGTCAAGTGACCAAATTGTATGTTATTGATTAAAATACCCAACAACTTTATCTTTCAGCAAGATTTTTAACATTGTGATGTGTGCGCTTCCGTTCAATCTTCCATTTCCCCTTGCAGTAGTGAGTTATTGAATTGGAGCCTCCATGTTCAGGGGTGCAACGAAAGGTGGCAATGTTATCTGGGGAGGTGTGGGCTTATGATAAAACTATTTAAGTGAGAGAGAGTCCTGGAGATATGGTGATTATGCTAAAGAACCATGCTGATTTAGGTTATTATGAGAACGCACTCAGAAGAACTCGCTGGCATATATTGGCACTTATTTCCTCGAGGAAATATTTACTGATTTACTAAAAAGAAATGATTACCAACAATATAAAGACTTGTACTTCCTTGCAAGAACCAATTTGCATATTATATCATCTTGAACCTTATTTAGGATGGTAATGTCACTTGGTGTCAACTATGTTTAAATACTTACAGAATATATATTGCCTTTTAGCATACAGAATTTTCAATTTTTATATTTCTACAATGTCAAGAAAAGTCATTATTACTCAAGCCATGTCTTGATCTTTGGAGATTGTTTGATGTATTCATTGTCTTCACAATGGATATAATAATGTATAACAATATGTATAAATTCCCTAATTTCGTGCATTTGGGAGAAATGAACAATTATGCCAATGGCCGTTGTTACAGTACAGAAGAGTTACATTTCCTATAAGCAGCAATAATTGATATATGCCTGAAGGCATCTGAAATAGTGATCACCCAAATGTATCCAAAACATTGTGGAGCCTGCTAGTGGAATACGTCTAAGTGTATGCTAGAATATTACAAGCTTGACGTCATCCAGTAGGAATTGACTAAAGCATTGAGATATCCTCTGTCATATTGGCTTTCTGAGTACAATGTATCACCTTAGGGTGGAAAGGGATGATGAATTCTATATTTTATTCATGAATTGTTAATGTGAATGTTATACCTATTGCAGGTTTGTAGGGTGGCTTTCAGATGGATTTTTTGTGGCACAGCAGTTTGGATGATGGAATTCTGTGTATTAGACAAGGGGAACATTGGGCAACTTTAATGTCCTGTTGAAGTAGGCCAATCTTCGGTGCCGTCCTCAGTCCTTTATTTGCTATTGATTGACTAAGGAGTATCGTTCGTGTTGCATGTGAGACGCCAAGCTGAAAGTGTTATCAACAAACTCTCACGTGGAACCTCGGGCTATTTGAATGCTCAGACATTCGCGGAGAGACTGCTACTTTTTCTTTCATATCAGTGGCATTACAAGTGGAAAATATGGATCAGGAAAACCATCAGCCCTCGGGTTACGGATTGGCCCTCCTCCGAGTCCATGGTGTCATTTTTAAATCCTCAAGTTTGTTTGTTTAATTTTGTGGAATGAAGCAACTATCCTTGATTACCTATAGAAATGGCCGGCCATGTTGGATTCTTTTAAGTGTTTTTTCCGCCATAACTGTCGGGTTCGGAATGGAACATTAGAGGTTGATGTCTGTGATGATGTCAGAGGGAGCAGGTTTAACATTTCAGATAGATTTCAGTTAGAAGTTGGATGACAGCTTGGTTCTACTCCATCAGGTTAAAGCATGGACTCTGCCTCCTCTCACAAACTTACTAAATGGGTTTCAATTCTCAGGAGATTCCGAAATAGAAATCTCTTCCATGGGTGTCAACTGTTTGCTCTTCAAAATGGACATTTTTTTACTATTTTAATCCATGAGCGCATTACGTTTATTATGTAAATACAAAAGGTGTTGGATTTGATGTTTTGTCTACTACTTGAGATAAGTAATTCTTCTGAAGATAATTGATGACCACTGGTTTGGTGGTGTATTTCTTTTTATCGATGTCGGTTTCTTTCTGACAGTGATAGAACAATCTTTTATAATCATTCCAAAGTTGAAGTTGGAGGGCTTTATGTGGTATTCTTCGAGTCTGATTTTAATGACAGAAATTCTGTGAATAATGGCACCGTTCCTTGAAAATGTTATTTTCTAGAATCAGTCATACTTTATGTAGCATTCCACTGCTCTGTCACAAAACCTATGTGATGAAGAACATTAATAGAGCACTAATATTCACCTCATAAACTGATCGAGCTGTCAACATGAAATCACACTGTGGTTTAAATACACATCATCAGTCAACAAGTACACATATAAAAATTCTCCTTATATCTTGCTCTCTATATATGTCTATCAACGACCTATTGCCAAATTGTTAAAGGAAAAATTCTTCCTGTAGAAGTTGTTTGACACACCGGGATGACCCTGGGTTAATTCTAGCCATGAGTTGGCTATAAACTGACTTCGGGAGGAAGACATATTTGCAGATGGTTGACCAGGAGGTCTGACTCCGGCAGTAAAGAATCGGGGAGTTATGCAGTGCTGATGCCGAGAGCATACTAAACAGGGACACAAAGCAGAGCAGTCGGGACCAGTTCAGCCCCTAATTACCACGAGAAGATCATATCTGTGCCAACAGATCAAGACCATAATAGTGTCATTCGTATGTGACCCGCGTGTTACTAGGTTAACTCTTTGTGTCCTGGAATTATTACTATATCCGTGCTGATTTCATGCCATATTGGAAAACAGGGTCTATTTATTAGAGTGCATATCCATTTGGATGCCATTTGTGCCGCCTTCACATACCATGAGCCACGATTAATGCGATATTTATGATCATTTTCTTAATTATTTTCTAATGTATGTTTTATGTAAAAGTTTATGAATCGTATGAAAATATCAAGTACACATCAATACATTATTCTGAGCATTGACATGCATTTGCCATTGTATGGGAAAGGATGTGTTAAAAAACAGAGACCGTCTCCTCTACAGTTCCATCAACGTTTAAGGCCAGAGATCAATGCTTAATGATTGTCAGCAGATTTCCTCTAGCTGTAAATAACATTTATTTCCATATTAGCGATGGAGATACACCAGCATTTGCTGTCTTAAGAGGACACTACAATGAGGGTATTTCATTCTGATCAATTTTACCCCCCTTACATTGAAGTACAATGTTTTTTTTAGGAGGATAAATTGTCTAAGTGAAGTCATCCACATTTCAATAACCTATTTGGGGTCAGTGGGTCATTGCATGTTTTATTCATCGGATTATCTGAAAGGACATTCTCACCAATTTATAGTATTGAACTCGAGGCATTGATCTTGGTGAAAACATTGCTTTAAATCTTTTATAATGGGTCAAATCCTCATATTTCCATTCACACTCTCGGTTGGTCATATCTAGAGGCTACAAATTGGAATGAAGGATTTGGAAAAGCCTTCACAAGCTTATAACAAGGTATTTTTTTTCAATTCCAAAATTCTTGTCATTCTGTACATACAGGGATGACACGCCAGTTGGTGGAACCGAATGTGCCAGAGTGGCATTGTGAAGGGACTGGCTGCAAAAACTGTTTGTGTTTGTTATGTTATGCACTTATAAAGATATCATTATGTTTGGCAACTGAACAAATTACTGTATTGATCTTGAATATTGATACTGATTGAAATAATGTTTCATAAACTAATTTAGTATTCTTTATTCAGTCTGTGACATATGTAACTTTCCAGACACTACATCTGTGTACATACAAGCTAATATAACTACATGTAGAATGTATGTAACACCACAAGGTAACACAATACAGTATGTTTTCTCTTAGAGGAATATTGTCATATTTCAAAAATCTTTCAAATATAAAAGTGAGTAAATGAGTAAATAGTCTATATGAATCTAGTGTGATGTGATTTTTTCCTGGCATTTCAGTTTTAAGCAAAAAACTTCTACACAATATAGGAAAACATACTTTATTTATTTCCTGTCATGCAAGTTGAAAATAAACAGTATTAAGTTAAATTCCAGTCCTTGTAAGTTATAACTCAAGAAATTTGAACCAAAAAAATGTCATAGACGACATAGGAGAAGTTCCTTTGTATGAAATATTATCTGCATTATTTTCTTTACTGAAAAATACAGTATTATTACGGAAGAATTGCAGAATGTTACACCAGTCTCTAAACGATGGATGACTATGGTAACCTTCACTTATCGTTCAATGATAAATGTTGGGTGTTATTTTGAAGTCCTGATTTGCAGGATATTTACGAGCCTGCTGCACTGTTGCTGACTAGCTATCAGAAAAAATGCCAGTGACATTCAAAGAGGAGTCAATGAATCACAATTAGCGCGACAAAGGAACGCACATTGCACGGTGGGATGATGCACAGAAAGCAGTGACGATTAGATTTGTGTTTGTGTTTAATGTCTAATAAGTATGGCCATACCGACTGACAGGGATGTAATGATGAATTTCTTTCTTTAGGCCCATTCCCAATGGCATGATCATGCACTTAAGAATAATTTATTGAGTATCTAATAATTGCCTGTTACTAAGTTCTGTGGGAACGGGTATTTGTAATATTCTTTGGATATCAGTGTTACCCAAAGTGGTAGTAGATGGCTGAATTATTTTGGTGGCATGGTATGTTTATACATTCTGAAAATGTTATTTCTGTTATCAATATCTAAAAGTTCTAAAATAAGTTGCTTTGATTTTTTTCTTCACAGAAGATTCACACATTTAGATAAGATCTGAATCAATTTGAATTTCTATATTCATAAAGTATTGAAGATTTGAATCTGACATTGAGAGGTTTGCTAAAAATACAGGAACAACAGCCCAACTGCCTTGTAGATATACCTTCCTTATCCAGAAAATTATACGTAATCTTTATCTCCCGATGTTTATGGACTGTGTACTGTCTGCCAAAAAATTGAAAAGTTCTTTACTTGAAAACTTACCCTACATTGCAAACTTTACTAGTTTCAGATAATGAATTTCAATTCCTGAAATATTCCTAGTAAAAATATCTGCCATTTTTATTTCAACTCAGGAAGTGATACACAGTTGAAATGTTAAACCGTTATAAATTTGAAATCCGTTTTTATTTCTATTTCCTGTACAAAATGAACACAAAATCAATTGGATTGCCCCAATATAGAGGTTTATGAAACCTGCCTCTTGGTTATGTTATTCCTTACAATCACAGCCTGATTACCCTCAAGAGTTGCCATCTTCTTACAAGTTAATAACTGTGATCACAGACATGACAATCTGATCTGAAGTTGATGAATCATCCTATGTTGGGGTGAGGCCCTGTTGACAATCAGTCCAATGAGGGGACTTATGATAGAAAACAAACACAAACAGGACTTTGAAGTGTTGATGTCGAATAGGGGGTGAAGCACAGTTTGAACATGACCCCTATTCATCTTCATGTAAAGTAATGACATGTAACCTTGAGCTTCCACGGAAATAGACAGAAATAAAAATAAATCTGCATTCATTGGCTTTCGGAATTTGCTCGTGCGTTGTTTGTTGTTTGTTCGGAGAACATGATTTGATTTTTTTTGGTCGGGGACAGTTGGGGAAAATTGTCTTAACCATTTCGATTCTGGAATAATTTCAATCACTATTTCTATACGGCATTTCTGGACTAATTTCAATTACTATTTCTAATTGGCATATATACCCTTGTCTGTATGGGAGAAATACCAATATGTGAAGATGTCATGCTTCAGAGTGATGTTCTTATTTATTACATTAGAGTGAAATTGTACACAAAAAAACAAATTGGATTTATAGGCACATTTTTAATAGAAAACGATAAATCAATGCTTTAGGAATTATTTTCTTTTATCCCTCTGGCTGATGCTCTTCATTTGTGACTCCAGCGGCTTGTGAAGACTATGTGGCTGCAGGGATGACATCTACTAAGCTAAGACCTGGTTTTATCACCCCAAAAAATATCCAGATTAGTCTGTTCAGAGAGCTTTGATATCACTTGCGTAATAAAACCACACATTTGCTATCCATTAACCATGCTGTTACTCTTCAGAGTAGCAGATAACTTAAATTCTACATTAAAAACAGATGCCCTGAAATGGGCGATTCTACCAAAATCTCTTTGTCGATGAAGCATAAAATTGCTCATAGCCCTAATAAACACGGATTATGTGCGTGTGCACAGAATGTACATGGGTTTGTTAATAGCTGTGTAATGAGTGTAAAATAATTACGGTGGACACCGTTTTCCTGGTAGACTCCAGCGGTAAGCCCCAGTAGCGTATTGTCTTCTGGTAATCTGTTCTTGTCATGGATAATAAAACTGATTTAGTTCTGATATGCGAATTTCCTAGACTAACCATTTTATAAGTTGAGCTTCTGATGATGTGGGTGTTGAACTGTACATGTAGACTCCCAATGTCCCTATCACATGCATTACAGTACTTCACTGTTACAGTTCCTAAAAGGATGAAAGCAAACAGAAATGTACATTCTGTGCGTGCGTACATAATCCGTGATGTAAATCTTAATTTTCTATAAAACTTGCATTATATTTTTAATAATTATTTTAATATTACCATCATTGCTGTAAGTCTATGTAGCCAACACTATCCATATGAAATACAATTACATTGTATGCTGTATATCATGTATATCATGGTTTGTCAGTTTATGACAGGAGGAAGTCCACAACTTCCGTAGTGTTGAATGTCACAGTTAACCTGCAAGCACTGAATGTACTGTTGTCTTTTATAACACAGTTCTGTAGAAAGGATTTAAGCTCTTTAAGCACTTCTGCCTTGATTCAGTGTCATATCTTAAAGTATGTGTAGTGTGTATAGATCTAGATTCTCCTGATGCTACGGGCGGTTTGTCCGTGATTGACATCAGGTCGCAACCTCCCATGGATTCCGGTATTGGCCAGTCTCCTCCAGACAGTTTACCACAAGACCACAACCGCAATAAACCCAAAAATGTTATCTCCCAATTATGAAAATGTAACCCGACAACTACAAAAAGCTAGAAATGATGTCCAATTTAGTAACATTTCCTATTTGAACCAATAATTATATTTGCTTTAATTCCGTTCCACCTGTAGTTTTGTTTACCGAGGTCATTACTGTTCATGAAGATGATCTAAGCTTGGTGGATGTGCAGAGTCCACTTTCAGAGATAGTGTTTAGGAAAGTAGCAGCTTTGTGGAAACTATTTACACTTGACTGAGTTTGATTAGGAAATTGCTTCACATATCTTCCTGGAGCTGAACCCTGCTCGTCCCCAGTGGTCCCTAGTGGCTCCTGTTTGCTTTGTTTCACATCGTATGACCCCAAGGGAGCCAGTTTATACATAAATAGCACTTGCGAATTTTATCAAATGTTGTTTTTTTGTCATGGTAGTTTGGTCATATTAGTGCACTTGATTGGACTTTTCTGTTTGATTTAATCAGTGAGCGAGCAGACATCAAACATCTCCAGACAAGTCTGTGTCTTCCCCCCCCCCCCTGTATGTATACTCTTCCTGTATATTGTTATCAAAGTGAATATTAAAATTGTATATCATAGCTGGTTTCAAAATATGCATTTCCTTCTGATCATGAATCAAAATGTTCAAATATTTGCCTGAAGATAAATTGCTTTCATCCACCGTAGACTATTTCTCTGTAGATAATGATATATGTCTTCTGTATAATAAGATTTCCATCAGTGGCATGTTGTCTTCTGGATAGCAGTGTATATTTGCATTATTTCATATGGTTTCATGAGTAGCTCTATATCATTATTATAATAGATAATTGCTGTAGTCATACAACTGTTTTGGGGTTTTTTAATAACAAAATTGCAGATTATTAGGATAATATTGTACATGCTGTGGTAGGTGAACTACAATAATATTGTTTGAATGACAAAATAGACATTTGGCTTGTCTTGGGAAAATAATTTTTTTTCGAAATTTTGTACCATCATTAGAACATCATCCATCTCAGAATAGACAACGATGCAGGTATTGCTATCAATAATTATGTGTCTGTCTTCACATTACATGCTATTAACATTATTAAGCTGGCTTAGAAAGTATAAAATTGTCATAAATGTGAAATTATTAGGATCACAAACTATAAATTTATCTTTCAAAATGCATTTTTGAACATGGATAATACTAGTATCTCAAAAGGTCATTGACAAATTGTAAATTGCTTTGGGATTTGAAGTTATAATCTACCTCAAGAAATACATGTTTGGTTGTTACCTTGTAATTACCTATTTCTCTGTAGAGCCAATACAAACTAAGGTGGTCTAATTTTTAACACAAAAGTTCCATCTGTTATTTTCTGTTTGATTGATTTTTTTTTCTATAAGGCACATTATGAATACTAGTATTTTTAATGTCTAGTCTCTTTGATCACATCATCACATATGAAAGATTACTCACTCACTCTTTTTGATCGCACAGAAAGAAACATTACATCAAGCATAACTCTAAGTATATCAGTAATCGCAACAGTTACTTGTATACAGAAACTTCCTGAAAGAAATTAATGTGACATATTTGAAATTTCAAATCTGAAATGAATTTCTTAAATCAACAAATGACATGGAATAATGACACGGAACAAAGTATAAGGTTACAGAGTTTCCGTGGGCATTTCTTGACATTGCCACAGGTTGAGGCACCTTGCTGCTGCTAGTGTTTACTTTACTGCGTTTTTCAGTAGTATACAAACAGATCAAATCTGCAATGAGAGAAGGTTATGTTTAGCCAAAAAAATCTGGATAATTTTCATTCCCTCTCTTGACTATTTTTTTTTCCTTTTTTTTTTTTTCAAATACAGAAAGCCATGTTCTCACACAAGACAACTTGCAATGTTGACAACTATATTTCTTTTCAAACACACCACAACAGGTTACATAAATACCAGGATGCTCTGACATGTATCATAAGGAAATTAATTACTTTATAAGTTCACAATAATATGGATACCTATTCACTTTAGTTGTTGATAATCTACAAGTGCATGCATAATACGTCTTCAGACTACATTCAATATTGAAAGAAATAAAAACAGGTTTACGTCTTGCCATCTATTATCCTTGATATAAATCCTGGATTGGCAATATTTACTGTGATTGAATGGTGCTTACGTAAGAACGCTGCAATAACACATTAGTTGAGAGTCTTACAATAGGATTGAAGGTTGAAAAACAGAAATCATTGTTTCCTCAATAGCTGCCCTGAGTAAGATAGATAGCGATGTTATTTTCCAAAATACAGTGAGCCTGTGGTAATCTGCTTTCAATGTGATGAGAGCCTAAGACAACCAATTCTCATGATTACACATCATAGCTGATGCTGGTTAACCAAGGGAGGTAACTGTTCTCTGTGTAATCAGATGTTCAATGTTTTCTGCCTTTTCTAGCAATCTCAATGAGGTATCAAATGTAGATGAAGTCATTGTCATACATGATTTCTCGATGTCACTAACAATTCAGTATCAAATACGACTGTTTTGAACCAAATCACCTAGTTGGAGCTTATACTCTTTATGGGACTGAATCCTATTTAAGTATAGGACTCGCATGCATCCCTTGATACTCCGTACATTAGCAGCGTTGTTTTAGGCTGGTTTGTACAGTTGTATTACTCTTTCCAACATTGGATACTCTGCACATCCATCTAGTCCACAAGTACAGCTCACAATATAGGGGATTAAGTGTGCCATTAGACCACTCTAGCTAAATGCAAATCAATGCAAGTTAATCATACTCCATATGTTTGGGAGGATAACTCCCCCCTCTTCTGTTGATAGAGTAATCTTCATTTGGAGAGGCAGAAAAGTGCTTCAGGTTCGTGTAGCAACATAGAAGTGTTGGACAAATACTGACCAGCTGACGGCTGGTATTAAATATTGAGTCAAGATTAGTTGTCAGGAAACTAGTCTGAGCCTAAAACCAATAGAAAATGTCATGGCTGTGGATTCTGAATTGTCAAATCTCAAGTTAACATTACATTTTTATCTCTGCACATGATTAAATGGATGCAAACATATGCTTCCACGGTTTAATTAATTTTTATCTTGAAAACTTGGTATTTGCACATTTTGATCACATGAGTCCTCATGGATAAATGTGTTTTTTCTAATCGATGTTGAAGTGGTGTATTGATGCTGGCCACCTGTTCTCCAGCATGTAACCATCCACAGGTTAATTTCTTCTACTGTTTGTTCTCACATACCTTTGAAATGGCTGTCAGTTACATGGCAGCTCTGTTTGTTTTGGATCAACTCGATCCTGTCAGAGCCATTCAGTAGCAGGTTTTCCTAACTGCTAAAATTTGAAAAGTGCAATAAATTGACAAAGTGACTGCAGATGTGGTATCCCGCTGTTTATTTGCTGTCCACACAGGTATAGCTTTGTAGCAGCACTACGAACACAACGTGTGAAAGACGAGAAATTTTTTTTTTTAAATTCCCATTGGTTGTAAATTACATGTACATTGTTGAGCAGTGACTTGGAAGAAGGCACTGTCAGCTGTAGAAACAGACAAAAGACTGATGGACAGGATATTCTACTCGTTTCCCCCCCCCCCCCCCTTTTATTTACTCCGTGTCAGACATGGACTAATGACATGTTATGAGATCAGGAAGTCAGCATCTGAGCTTCATCAACTCACTGCATAGAGAAGCACAGACCACATCATCCTGCCTTCAGAGGTGTTTAACATATAGCCTCTGAGGTTACTTCATGTTTTGAAAAGAAATATCAAAACATAAAATATGTATACAGTCTCAAAAGCAGCAACACTTTGACTTGATACCTCAGAAGTAATGCCTCCACTGGTGTACTGACAGTGGATAATGCCTCCACTGGTGTACTGACGGTGGATATAGTTTGGTGGTTCATTGAGAATAGCCATGCTTCCAGGTGGATACTGTCTGCTTCAACTTGACTGCTAGACATGTAGAATATCAAAATGATATCCATCGACTTTCAATACCCTTCTGTACACAATCTTTACTGGTACACAGTTATTTCTTTCTAAATCGAAAAAACTTTGAGCTAAAACGCTGCTTTGATGCTAAGAGTCTATGTCTTCAAGGACACACAGTTCCATGTGAACTTTACGATGTTTTTCCTAGTTAAATATCGAGCTAATTGAGACAAAATGCATAGGATTCGCATCGACCAAGCATCCTGATCAGCTTGTTGATAAGTATTGACTCTGTTTGTTTGATGTTGCCAAACTGGCCGTCTCGACTTCCGAGCTGGCTGTGTGGTCAGACCAGGTGCTAGTGATGAAGGACCAGGATCTGATACTAAACTAACACCACGGCACCGCATCTGATAGATCCCTCTGGTCACCTGCAGCCCAGCCCAGGCTAGGCAGACCAGCGTGCAGTGTAGTAAGTGTAATGTAGATACAAGACAAGCTGAGGCACATGGAAGAGCTTCACGCATTCAGACATATTGGACACGAGTTCATAAAGTTGGTATGATGATCTTTCCAGATGCTTGATTTAGATGCAGTGACATTATTGGTAGATTTAAGTAAACCCAGTTGGTAGTAGGTACAACCTTCCAACCTGTCATTGCTATTTTTATGCATTTTCTTTTTTTGATGTCAATGTTCAATGGATTACTTCAATCCTAATATATCTACAAGCTATTTTGGAATATTGTACAACTTATTTAATATCTGTATTTATTTTATATAGTCTGTACAATGACTGTTAAATATACTTATTATTTTAATACATTATTATCTTGTTGCTTTTAACCTGGCTAACAGTAAACCAAGTATTGCTACCTTCCATACCACAGTATGATATATGCACAGAAGAGACCATTAACATTTGTATATAACTTTTAATACAATTAAATTTAGAACTGGAGTGAGGCATATTACTAGTATTACACATTGTGCATTGTTAATTATGTTTTATACACATTTAATAATCTAGACCTCAAGATAACACAGACCTGTGTACAAGATAATATTCCAATTTGATAAGTTTATCTATATCATCAGGATCATCAATGCCCTGTCCATCATACTCCTGATGAGCTACTGTGTATATTTACTTACAATCAGGGGTAACTAGATATGTGTTGACTTGGTTGTCAGGATAATGGCCAGTATCAAGGCTTGTGTGTAACATCATTAATTATTTTCATGTTTTTGATCATTTCTTTTCCCAGCAGAACCAGCTGGTGTTAATGTATTAATATTTCATCCTTTAGCCATACCGGAGCTTTATTACACCCGAGTGGTATAATGGTCAGCAGCTCGGGTCCACTCACTCTAGCCACTCACTGACCAGCTCGTCCTGCTATAGACCTGGCCATATACAATTGTATTTACCACACCCAGGAGATATGGGATTTATTGACCAGCTAGTAGTGATAGCACTCCAGATTAACTGAGGACCTACGTACAATGTGGCAGTAAGACCAGACTAATACCTGTTCATGTCCGCCTATTATACCATCAGACTTGACTTAGTATCAATAATAGACACATTGTTTGGGTGGCAGCCTGTATTGAAGTCCTATAGTGGTCAAGAGGAGGCAGTCTCATCTATGTAATGGACACAGTATGTGTATGTATTGGGTCCATGTCAGAAGTGTATGTATTTATGATGTTATCAGAACCTTTGTATTTCAATTATTGTAAAGAATGTCAATATATTTGTACATTGATGGAAAATTTGGGAGAGAAAACTCACCTTAATATATTTTCAAAAGCAACAGAAATATACTACACTGATATCAATTTCTTCATCGATACGACCATTGTGAGATTGACCTATATTTTGATAATTTGACTCCCATCAACATTTGGTTATAGATAAGTACATACATGATTGTCCTTCCTCATTCTGATATGAAACATACACTATCAAGACCAGTGTATGTATGTCTAATGGGTTGTCAAAGCTGACATGTTAATCCATAGAAGGAGTTTTATCACATATAGTTGTAATCTCATGACATTGTTCTTGATTCCATTCCACTTGATCCTATTTTATAGAGATTTTCCACTGGATTTCATGGTTAGATCCTATCTGCCTCTCCCCTCTGAACACTACTACAGTTCTACGGTCACGCGATGAAGTTATAGCAGCCATACTATTCCACTTAACTTACTATTTCATGGACATCGGCATGTATTTGGGATTCTGCCCCGTTGGCCACTCCAGACACATCATGACCTTCACCCACCAAGATATGAATATGTTGTTACCACCAGAGGCTTTCAGTGATATTGGATAAATAAATTTGCATCATGTTTGTGTTCCAGTTGAGATATAGATAAATCGGTTCAAGCCAAATTCTTGTACAATGTTGCGCAAAAGATGTCATATGATATGTATGTTTCCTTTGGACTAAGAATAAAATATATAAATATAGAGAAAGAGGGAGAGAGGGAGGGGGAAAAAACTGCACACCAATACTGGCATAATCCCAGTGTCTACACTGTTCTGTAGTGCAGTAATCTTGATTTGGCAGACTGTTATTATATAAACCTTGAACTATTTACCAGAAGTCCATGCAAACCAATGGAGTCTATTGGGAACAGTCTTAATGAACCGTCATTGAATTCCCATTCATCACTGGTCCTCTCTCTCTGGGTATTGACATTATCATTGAATTGTGGACCAATAGTCATATAGAGGCAGATCAGTGAAAGATTAGTGTGTGGCCGATGAAAGCTGTGACGGCTAACACAGAATTGTGTCAAAAGACAAATATATGCAACAGTTTATGGTTTCAGAATGAAAAGGCGTGAGTCAACACAGATATTGACTGGTACAGCTCTCTATTGACTTGATAGATGTCATAAAAATACTAGAATTTGTATGGTGGTTATTGTACCTGTGAAACTGATTTGCACGAGATTATTAATTGATTTGTAGCATTGGATATTCAACATATGCAACAGAAGTTGTTATTACACTATGGCAAACAATACATTGTAATTTCAAAGGAATAATATGATATACATATTTTACTATTTGATAGTGAGATAATATAGACCTCAAATACATTTATGTCAATACAGTACCAAATATATAACTTTGAGTAGTAGCATTTTCATATTGTTTAATATCTGGTCTGGTGAAATTAATTGCATTTCAAATCACGATCATCCTCCACAAAGTAACCATATGATTTAATTGTTAATTTGTATGTATTCCCTGCTCAGACACCTTGGTAAATTGATCTGTCATGTGAGCCTTTTAACAGTAATCAACGCAACACTAAACCAGACATAACGGAACTACATGACTGTAATTAGTTGTATTTAATCATGTCTCTGTCTGTCTGTCTGTCGCATCATTGTATTTCCATGCATGAAGTCCATCCATGCATGAAGCCAACTAAGTACATGTTTGTATGGTTAAACCAGGGTTGACTATTGAGCGCATTCTCCCGAGGTCAATAATGGTCAAACGGTCATTGCAGCTCTATTGTAGGTTCATCCTTACTGTGTGCACCATCATCTATAAATGGTTCATATTATTTTGTCATTGCGATTTATTGGACTTCACTTAATTAGTCCTCATGGACTTGGACAAAGAACCCATTGATACCAGACAGCAAGGTGCAAATATGCATGTAGATATTGTACTGTAAACTGAAGAGACTTTTTTCCACATGGAATGCAGCAACAATAAAGTAAATCAATGGTTTACTCTCACATTCAATAAAAATTCAATATATATTTTTTTTCATTTCAGCTTTTCAATTTAATTTCATTGTGTTCATCTCATAATGGTTTTGTGTGGTTCACTTTTCTTTGACTGTACAGCAAATTGAAGAACTTCAATAAAAAGAAAAAGCTTTCAATACAGATATACTGTAGTTCTTCATGTTCTTGGCATCATTGGTGTTGATACAGTACCATTAACTCTATCCATGCTGATGCATCCTGAGATGTCCTAAAGAGCAGTGTGTGTGGCTAATACAGCAGGGAGAGGGTTAATGGACATAAAGTTTGCATGTACTTCTCAACTGTGCTGAACTAAAAAACAAATCACATTGTGAAATTCCAAAGCAGCACATTAATGGCATGAAACTTTTCAATGAACCTGGAAATAAACTTCACACAACTACTTGAAAAGCTGTGTTTTCAGAGAACCATTTAATTTTCTTTGACCTCTATCTTTAGTTGTAAGTTTAAAAAGATTGCGATCACGGTACATCCTCACTTTTCTCTCTGTTCCACCATGGTGGTACTTAGGTTCCTGTTGATGATCTATATTGAGGCTGTGGCCTTGACCTCTACTGCCCAGATGACAAGGGAGGTTCCTGTATTACAGCCAGATCAAACGGCACCAATATCCATTGGCGAGATCAGTGCAGGGGTCAACCAGCCATTAGCCATACAGAGGAGTATATGATTTGATGGGTGTTAATGACTCCGACTGGGTTCACAATAGACATGGCTTATCATCTCGCGCTCAGGCATCCCCTGTCACTAGACTGGCACCAGTTTACATGAGAAGCATCAGAATTGCCTGGAAGTGATTGAGTCATTTCGGTATATCAAAAGTTGGGATTATCTCGGTGCTAGGACAAGGGTGAACATTGAGGAATCAATATTCTGGGTATATTGACATCTTGCGATGTTCTACCAGTAACTAGGGTATCCTGATTGACAATCAATACTCCCACTCTGTCATTGGTAATCTAATATATCTGATGTTGATTAAGTTGATGCTGAACTAGTCTAATGCTGAACATTTCAATATCAATCTTTCATTCATATGTACAACTGAGGTCTGTGTAACTTTTAGCTGCATAGAAATGTTTGGCTTTCCAATAAAACATAATAAACACATAAATGCACATGTAGAGACGCTAACTTCTAAGAACTAGTGGATGCCAAATTCTGTTTTAACTTCCCAACTAAAAAGCTGTCATTTCAACGATGGACATCAATAAAACTATATGTTTATCGAGCCTATCCCAATTTATAAATGTCTTCATCGCAGGTCAGTACCAGTGCAGAATCACATGTTGTTAACATTATATGAAGAAATATATGTCTTGTTTTGACGAACCCAGCCATTACAGATAAATTTACATTTAATTTGCCAGTCCATGTTACACTCGGGAAGTGCACAGAGATGAAGCCTCTACTTGAAGTCGGTGAGAGTTGGATAGAATGAGGCAAAGCATCCATAAAGATGTTATAAGACATATATCATGTGATGTTTACGTGAATTATCTGGTATGGTGGTCTAAATTGCAATATGAAGCAGATGTTATGTTTAGTAGTGCTATTATACATAATATTGCAATCATTTAGTTTCATGGATGCAAATCTGAATTTGATAATATAAACAGTAGCATACTTGGAAGTGTGAAATAGCAAATTAACCTGAATTTATTGGCATTAAACACCTCTGTCCATAAGAACTGAGTATTGTTATAATTTTAATGAAATACACAATCTATGGATAGGATACCCTCTTTCCCTATGTTCTGTTGAATTACTGGAAATAGAAGCTGATGTATGGGTTTTTCCTATCTCCCTTGGGTCATGAAGCCTGCTCCGACTGATTCACATGTTACATGTTGGTGTTTGTACCAGATAGAAATTACTTTCTAATTCATCTATCTGATGACCCATTCATGGATAACTTCTGGGTTTAATTGGTGCTGCAATTTGGCACACCTCTCTAATTGCTATGATACTGGTGTGCATGCACAAAATGAGTTTAGGCCAAGAATGAAAATTAGCTGGAGACTTGTAACTTCTGGTATGTCATTAGACTTCAGTTGCTCTTTCTCCTTGGCACTGCAATTGTGAACTATCACATGAAGCAGCCCAAACCATTACTTTGGATGAAACACATGCAGAGCATACATACAGCTAGGATGTTCTTAAGCTAAGATGGATTTGTGCAATGGGTCCAGAATAGACAGATATATTGACCATTCTGTCTGATTTATGGAAATCTTGTACTGTATTGAAATTAAGGTCAATATCATATGAATATTCTCTTTTTCAGAAGTTTCCAATGACCAGCTGCTCATTTTATATGTGACTCTGTGTGCTGAATCAAATAATCCTTCATGTTGGGGGTTAATGTCAAAATATCCTCTGTGTACAATGATGCAATGTTTTCTTCTGGATCAAGCACAATTGATGCATTAACTGATTAAGGGGAATGTCTTAATGCCTGAAGAGAGAAGGTTACTATACAAATACCAGTATTTCACCTTCGTCGTAAATGGGTGAATGGTTTCTGCAGCGACATTAAACTCCAAACTCCATATTCACTCACACACACCTTCCTTTAACATCCTTCATTTAGGATAGTAATATATAAAAAAAATATATATATGTTTTATGTTTTTATTATTTTTATGCTTAAGAAAGTGACAATCATAGGTTAAATGCTAGCTTATTTTCCAGGCTGGAACCTTGTGTGAATTATGACAGTCCATCATTCACATTAAGCATAGTCTGTGAAGGTTTTCCTGTGAGACTAGCTGTGTGAGTTGAGGGTATCTGAGGAGGTTTGTGTGCTCCCATTGGGCAGAAAACTGATTAGAACTTTCCACTTTCCCTCCCAATGTGGAGATGACTCGCCCAAGCAATATTGACTCTTATCTGACACTAATTGACATTAATGTACTTACAGGGATTAATCACGTCTCTAGTACTGCTAGATTTGTCTACGTTATCATGAGCCTGAGAAAGTGCTGTGGAATATGCTGCAGGAATACACAGAGTACCTCCGCATGCTGTAGATTGAGGTTTTATTGAGTGACGGTGAGCCGGCCACCCGCCTATATTGATATACTATCATAGGATGATTTAACATTGTATTAATGGCGGGCATGTGATTGGTTTCATGCCAGATGAATATACCTCAGTGTTATTAATATACCTCAGTGTTAGAAGTGTTGTCATTAATGTGACTGTATTCACATCTTTATAAAGTCGGGTTATTCATGTGTTTGAGTCTGTAATCCCTTGAGAGAAATTACCAATCCTACCAGTCATCAGCCATAAATCTTTCCGAATAATGATATTAAATGTGGCATGTTTTAATACAATCGATGAACTATATTTAAGGCAACACCTCGGTGAACAAAAAGATCTGACAAAGTGTTAAAGGAACTAATCGGCCATTAAAGTTGTCATGTTCCGGCAGGAAGCCAACTGTAGGTAAGGATCTGAGGACAATGCTGCTGATGGTTCACCTGCTGAGAGGGGCTGTAACTGTGGGGTGCTGTAACTGTGAGGGACTAACTGAGAGGGGCTGTAACTGTGGGGGACTAACTGAGAGCGGCTGTAACTGTGAGGCAATAA
>JAUTBV010023235.1:0-21631 GCA_032361325.1 Lepetodrilus fucensis | reverse complement strand
CCCCCCGGGACAGGATTTGAACCTGGAACCTTTGGCTCCGAAGTCCAACGTTCTACCACTGCGCTACATCCCGCCCCCCTACAAAAATGGCACAATCCTTAGCAAATTTTGAGTAGTATAGTAAACAAATTAAAACTTGGTGGAGAGAAGGAAACAATGCAAGTCATTAAACACAACTCCAGTGTGAACTTATTAATTAATAAAATACAAGTATGACTAGATGTCTAACTCTCCTATCTGTGCATGTAATCACAAACAAAGAATCAAGGTCATGACAAGGTCATAACAAGGTCACACAGGCTTGACAGTAATGCAGATAAATGTGCACAAAACAAGCAATAAAACAAATTAATCCCTCCGATAAAACTTCAGCTTTCTGACAAAGATTATGCTCCACAAATATTTAATCAAATCTTGTTCTTGCCATTCTTGTATTGGAAGAATGAGTTTCCTGTATTTTAGTGTTTCATGTCGATTGACAAAGAATAAAATGATATTTGTACGGCTTCATGTTGTGTTGATTTTAAGAAAATACTGTGATGAATGACATTCTATACTAAAGTCAAACTAGTGCTTTTCAGAACATACACCACAATTCCTCACTGCACATTCACATTTCATTCTCCTCCATTTGAGGAGTATTAAATGCATCTACTGATTGACATTTGTTGGCATTATAAATACCTCTCTATTTTTTACCCACCCACAATAATGGTGGGAAATAAGGTTTAGATTTCAATGGAAGACTGAAACTATTGTCTGAATATATGTTGCTGCTTTTTTTCTTCTCTAGATATCAATAAATAACCTCCCAATCAAATATCAATAGACATGAATTACATTGAATTAAACTAAATTGATTTCAGTAAAATATTTCAAAAACTACGAGCTTTACAAATTTCACTTCATGCAAAATTAATTCCTCATATTGCAGTGAAGTTATCAGTGCCGATAAAAATAGCTGTGGAAATTTCGCCCTAATTACAAATGAAACTGATTGCGGGGACCAAGTGGACAAAAGTGTGAATTCAGCCCACGATTATAATTACAAGCTATTTCTATGGGAACGATAGCCGTCATGACAACAATTCAAACCAAAGAATTATCGATGAAGAGGAAATTGATTTTAGTATTAATGGTGTAGATGAGGTGATAACACTGGGATATTGATACATAGAAATAGCTCGGCCACTCCGGCAAACGGTCAATCTTTATTTAAATGTTATCCGATTTATCACCATTGTCTTAACGGTTTCGAATATACACCAGGAAGGATTAAATTCCATCCCATATGACTCATTCCGATCTCGGCGGTTGAAACTCCACATGAGATTTATTTAACTTTATAATAAAATGTCTTTCAAATTGTCGGCATTGCACTGGTGATGGAGCGAGAGAGATCGTTTTTCACCAAGAAGACAAGGATCTATTATTAGCAGTTAGGAGGATTACCGCGATACTTTAGTCGAGACAGACACCACAGAAATACCACGCTCCGCCATGATTACACGCTACTGGGAACACTTGAAAATTCCATTCCAGTCTCGCCGTCTTTTTGTCCGACAAATGCCGGTTTCCAGTTGTTAAAACAGAAAAACGATATTTAATACACTCGAGAATTGAGGTTTTCAGATTTTTCACTTTTTCGGGGTGCACGGGTCCATTAAGGGCATTCTCTTCAGATATATAATTTACCTCGGTGACATAAGAATCCCTGGCAATTATAGGAAGCCGTTCCAACAGTTCTATGTCGCTTCACGTGTGATATTTTATTCAGAATTAAGTCAATTCATACAATTCTACTAATACGTGCATTAAGAGAATGCCCTTGGGACATGTTTCGAATCATATTGACATATTGAATTTCTAATAAAAATTGACAATGCAAGAAAAGTTTGAATGTTTTCTTAATGCCTTCTGATGCAGAAGGTACAGTATTTGTAAATATTCATTGAGAGACTAGTTTATCCTGTTTGAAATTAATTGATATTGGCTTGTGTCCAAATCATTCAGTAATTTAAAACATAAAAGTCATTTCCATGGACACGCACTATTGTATGTAGCTATGCGGGAAAGTAAAACACGTCTCTGTGGTGCCCCGAGGACTAATTTTAAAATAAAAAAGTTATATAAAACTCAAACGAGTACAAAGAAACTGGACTACAGAAATAGTACAGACATTACAAAGCTAATGGCGGTGGGCTGATTATAAAATGTCACGCCACATTTAAACTTTGCGGTGCCATTTCATATCAATTCTCAAAAGAAAATATATGATAGGATAGAAGCAACAGAGGAAGGACGCTTCATTAAGGGATAAATAGCTTCTTATTCAGGTATTTATGGCTATTTTCTGAAAAGCTGACCACGTCTGAGCATTGGATCTATTTTGATAGAAAAACCATGATCTTTATATTATATTTCAAGGCTTTGTTAAAGTCTCGATCATTAACCTTCGCACTGCTGGGTAACATACCACTGCTCTATAGGGCACCTCTAACACTGAGAAGGTTAACTCGAGTCATAGGTTCAACTTATGAACTGAGTTTTACGTCACAGCGGAAATCGTTGACCAATATGTAATGACTGATATTTGATTATACTACAATTAGTATAAAACAAAGCATATTTTAAAGTCTTGATCTATCAAATAACAGGACCAGGATGAAATGTCAAAGGTCAAAGAGAACCTCATCCCTCCATGCCTCATAGAACAGTGTACCATCCCTGTACTGTTCGTGCCTATGTCCGTGACTAGAACACCAACCCAGCACTGCCATACACCCACAAATACATCGCTGGCCCATTACCACTTATTGAGAGTTATTGGGCAACCGCAGAAGGTCTAAGTATAACGCATCGTACAAGACTATTACACAGCATCAGCCGTGGCAATTCCTCCGTGGACATCCGGCGGTGGGTCTGTGAATGACTGGGACTAATGCAGGCCGGCAGAGTCGGCGATGGTATGCGGAGTTGTTCGGACTGACGGGAGGACATAGGACGACACATTCTGCTGATTAACGGGCAATCCACAGACGGAATAACGGACAAACGACCCTTTCCAACGTGATAAACTGATCAAAATAAAACAAAGTCCAGTCGTATTAAATATCGGTGTCTGAACTGAAATGAGATACTCAAAACTGACATGGAAGTTGCTAATTAATCAAGATATCGAAACCCCAGGCGGAACTATTTTATTGGCGGACATTTGTACTTTGCGGAAGGATATATTTCACAACGTTGTCACTGACCGAGGTGAAGGACTGGCGGATCAAAACGAGTTTATCATTTTAATGCCTCTTCTCAAACACGTTTTATTGTTCGACTGGACTGGAGACAAATGAAATATATGCAATAAACTTTTGAGTAAATTCTATTATACAGGTCATTTCTCTGTTATACTGCCAAGGACTGGCGGAACTCTCAGACTGACAGTCTTCCACTGTGGCAACAAAACCATTCCCTGTGGTGCCCTGGGTTCCTGCTTTCAGCGATAACCTAAGTAATTTCAAAAATAGAAGTTTTAGCAATAATTAAAGACTTAAAAGAGAAGAATCATCTTTCAGGCTTTTGTTCCACTAAATCTGGAAGTTGTGCCTTGGGCATGGTGGGCTGGCTAACAAGAGAAAAAAAATGGAAGGTCAAAGTGACAGTTAGTAGTACATGTACCATCCAATATAGCTAGCTTTGGAGAGAGAATCATACGCAATTTAAGGCCTTTCTACATAACGCTTGCATGCTTAGATATTTTTTAAACTATAAACTGTAACAGCTAATATACTCGGCACCATATACTCTATGCACAAATATCTTGTCATGTCCAACAATGAAACTGTAAATAAATAAATATAGACAGCAAACAAGATATTATGGTTTCAATACACATAACGGAAAGATTTAGATAGCTAAGCGACATTGAAAATTCATGAAATGTAGATCTAATAGTCCCGTGAGAAATACAGTTGCAATGGAAATACGACATGGAGCCATTGAACAAACAGAAGCCGGAGACGACACTGAATTCTAATGGCAACCCTATTGTACAGTTACCAAACATGTTGATGTGTATATGTAACAACTCAGTGGCACGATGAGTCATGACAAATTATATAAGTGTAGGACTCTACTGAATTACTGAATACAAACATGATACTCTATTTAGTTCTTGAAATGATCAACAAGATATCACATTATCAGCTTGAAATTATGATGCAATTAGATGAGCAGGTAATTTACACATATAATCTGTATTCAAGTGTAACAATTAAAGGCATAACATCACAGATAGTTATGGCTGTTTTGGACTAGTTCTTAGCTACAAGTGCAAAGTACATTCATTTGATATACATAAAATCATGTTTGTAGTTCCAAAAACCTTTCCACTGCTATATGATAGACAAAATTCCACTGCAACACCACAATAGTTTGAATCGAATGTATTAACCATTGGTAGTCAACATGAATGTGGTCGTATTTATTTTTGCTTAGTTATACTAATGTAAAGGGACATAACTCAAAGTGGTACGACTAAATCTTCTAAGAGTTCAAAGTGGTACAACTAGTTTTTCTTAGAATTCCTTCATAAATCAGTTGATGCATCAAATACAAGATAATTAGAGGAACATCCCCTTTAGTCATATAAAAAAAAAAAAATGTTATATAACTATTGAGTGTTTGAGAACAAGCACATCAGTAAATAACAACTTTTGGGTGGATAAATCATATAGAAATTTGTTTGTCCATTATTTAGGTGAACCATCCGTGATATAGTATCATCATCTAGATTCTAAAATGACGACATGAAAAAAATATCATAATAGTTCTATATTTATCGCAAGTTAAGAATGAATGCAGCTTAATTAAAATAAACTGATATAAAAGCAATAATATCTGTCAAGTTAAACATCATGAATTATCTCAACATTTATTGATATTCCAGAATGACATAAATACATCTAAGAAATCAAAGTTGGCTTTCATGAAAACATAAATATGTAATGGTCAATTTATCGTACTACCATAACCCAGATTTCAAACACGATTGTTTGTTCTGCTGCACTCATAAACGACAAGATTCTCATATTATAGATATTTTTACAGCAATTAACATACTAATAAAAATAATCTAATCAATTATCATGTGCGAAAGACCCCTACAAAAAAAAAATCGATACCTCACCAAATGCAGTGCATGACCAGAGTTACTAAGGACATATGGTCCATATCAACGGTGCTACGATCTTGGTAGAGAATACTAGTAGTGTTTATAAGTGCTATTGGTGTTCAAACACTACACACTGACCACTGGCTTAAAAGTCATTGTTCTCCAAAATCACTGAGTCTTTGTACTTCGATAAACCCTGATATTTTACGTCCGTGGTGAATACTTAATTGATTTTATGATTTAAAATTACTCAGTTTATAAAGAGGTAGGCTTGAGAATCAATGCTTTACTAATCCTGACATTGAATGGCCGCCGTTTGTGGGATTCAATGGATAATGTACACGACACGATTCTGGCAAATTAAAAGCCAGTTACACGAGATACATGAGATATATTTTAGATTTCAATTTTCGCTTGGTTTTCATTTTTTAAAATGTATTTGTTATATTCAATCATCTCGAGAGAAATATTATTTATTCATAATATTCTCTACAAGAAGATTCAATTACATAACAAGTATGTTATAACCCAGGGGAATACTCCACTGATTGCATTAACTAATATTTGTAAACAGAAACAATGGAAAGTCGTAAATTATTTTAAAAAGGCAAATAATAACACCTTCTTTAACTGCTTAATGGTCGAGTGGAATAATTCTAGGAAAGATATACAGCAACAGTACACTAGTACTTTATTCAACATGATATATATTTCTCATCTTCCAATATATTATCAATATTTTGAATTATTTGTCCGGACAAATAAATCATAAACAATAAGAATGATATGAAGCAACGGTAAAGGACACATTGTATTTGAGGAATGTGGCTGGCAATCCCTGTTCAGTGTCATCACTCCATGTAATATCATACTATACTGAAAATGCAACAAGGAAGCAGTGTTATCTAATGATATCACCATATGTTGTAACACTGATAAATGCTATTTTGGACTTTACACGGAAAAGTATTTTGCAAGGTTTACATTAATTCATGGTGGCATATTTCTATAATTCAGTGAAACGAAATTGTTCACCAAAATTACATATTAATTTGTTTTAATTAGTTGTTTTTTTCCTGCAGTGGAAATATTTCACCCATACACGACTCCACCCATCAGCCAAGGCTGGTACTGACAGGCCAATGGATTTGACCTCAGAACATAATGCCTCCAAAGTACATTACCTGCTCTTCAGTGGTTGTCAAACAAACTTGACATTTTTTGTGGGGGTTTTCTTACCATTTTCTGACATGACATATGTGTAGCAGACATATTTATTTCCATTACACGAGCGAATACATGATATATTTTGAGTATTCTTTAGAAAATCGCCTATCTGTCATAGGGTGTATATGTATTCATATCCATCGCTCCGGAACAGCAGACACAGATGGAATATGGAATTGGAATCGGATCCACGCAGTCCTCTTTGTCGGAACTAATTCAATGATTTAAAGTGTCACTTATCGTATTCTAGTTACAGAGACAATACTGGGCAAACCTGAGAGTTTATTACTAAATGAATGCTCATGATGGAAAATGTAATTTTCTGAAATGACAGACAGGAATTAAATCTAAGACAATGAACATTAATCAAGCATGTAATTACTCCAGATAATCATTTTAACGAGTATCTCGAAAATGGCAGGAAGAAAAAAAAGCAGTACCGCCCTCTTTAATACAGGAATTTATGTCATAATGTAAACATGCATCATGTGTAATGATTTGATGGGGGGTGTGGGGGATAGAGGAGGGAGAGAGGAAGTCGGATGAATGTTGTTTAGCACATTGTAATTACAGAGATTTCAGAGGCAAAATTGCTGCCAACTTAAATGCCTCGTGTCATTAGCATGTGTCAAACTATGACCACAGCGGGATGGGCCAAAAACTCAACTTCCAAATGGAAACATAATTATGGCATAGGACAGAGTAAAATCCATTTCTATTTATTATGCAAGGTGAAAAAAACAACTCTCTGAATATCATTTGCAAAATGATTACAAATTGTTATTAGTGTAGCATGAAGTTTAGCAAATTGCAAATGGCAAGAAAGAAAATTGGAAACAAAAATGACTGAACTGTATTCATCGTCTTTGTCCAGATTGCTCCGTTGTCAGATACATCACAGATTGAGGATAACAGATCACTGAACCATGAGGATTAGTATACACAGATAGTGCAGACAAGATTGGTATACTCAAATTGTGCAGACAAGATTGGTATACTCAGATTGTGCAGACCAGATTGGTATACTCAGATTGGAGACAAATTGGTATATAACTGGAATACTCAGATTGGAGATAAAAAAAAGTATACTCAAGTTACATAAAACTGGTATACTTAGATTGGAGATAAAACTGGAATACTCAGATTGGAGATAAAATTGGTATACTCAGATTGGAGACAAAACTGGTATACTCAGATTGGAGATAAAACTGGTATACTCAAATTGCAAGAAAATCTGGTATACTCAAATTGGAGAGAATACTAGTATACTCAGATTGGTTTACACAGATTATTGAGGCTAGATTGGTATAGATATTGTTAATTAAAATGTGGCATGATTAACCCTCTCCCTGCTGGATTAGGCACATACACATCTCTTTATGGCATCTCTAGTAGCCTTCAGCATGGAAAGGGTTAAATATTAGGGTTATTCAGATTGGAATACACAAGGATAGGCTTACACAAGGATGATTTGTTGTCGGAGAATGGATTCATAAAAGCCAGACCACAGACAAATAATGACGGATTCAAAGATATCAGTCACAACAATTAGCAGCTTTAGCAAAGAATGTTTTCATACGAACAGGAAGGTAATTCTTCCATTGTCGTCGTAAGAAATTAACAACCAGGTAGTGACAAAAGTACTGAGCAGAGCAAACACGGTTTACAAATCCATGTCACGGCTCCAATATCCTGGAAATTTCTAAATCCGGAGATGGCATGAAAAAAAAAAAAATCACATTCAGTATGTCAAGTGAAACAGGGACGATTGGAAAGATGCAATAAACAGCAGACACAGCTCCAGTGATATACCTGTCAAGAGCATCTGAAAACAGAAGGAATTTGTCCATTACAGGACGCAGAAACTTGCAGAATTTCCCCGGAAGACGGTCCTGACAACAAGACTTAGAATTAATCTGATATTGGAATGTCCGAGGCTGATTAAAAACATCAAAACCATTTCTCCTCTGGTGTCAAAGCTTTTGTTCGGCCATCAAACTGTCTGATGCTAGGATGGACCATGAAAAATGAACCCTCAACATTCAATAGAGAAGAGGCCTTCTCCTAAAAGCTTTTGTGCTTATCTCTAAATTGAGAGGGCCCAACTTCAAAGTGCTTAGCTGTCCATTGTTCTTATGAAGCCTCAAATTAAAACATTTCAAGTCTGGCCAGAAACCGAGTCTGGCTGGAAGGTAGGATTATATCCTGACATACTCACACCGCCAGACGTTCATATTTTTCACCCTCGACAGGAGTTAAGTCACTTCACTTTATTAGAATAAACTCCAAAATTAATTATGTGAAACCTATCTACTGTCAAGGCTGTATCAGAGTTGCAGGGACTCAATGGCAGATTTAAATGGCAATTTTCACTAAAATCCTCTTTCCTTTGATTGATGAATCTTCTTAAAATCTAAAATTACAGGAAGGCCAATAATTTCAATCCATTATAAGTGACAAGTTTTCTACCTTGGAAATGTTATCAGATAAAGTCCTACTGGTCATGAATAATGTAGCTGTCAAGTTAAAATAACATGTGGTTGTAAGGAAATCAACATGCTCGTATAGTGATGTTACCAAACAATAAATAACATTGTTACCAAAACATACATTCTTGTTAACAAAACATACATGTATTATTGTTACAAGCAATAAATATTGCTGTCACCAAACTAAAGATAATGGTGTTGCCAAACCACAAACATCACTGTTAGATCAAACTACAATATCAATAAATATCATTGTTACCAAAACATACATATTCTTGTTAATAAAACATACCGTACATGTATTATTGTTACCAAACCATAAAAATTGCTGTAAAATCACACTACAATATATCATGAATATCATTATCCAATATTAATGTTACAAAATTCCAAATATTCATGTTATCAAATTTCAAATGTCTATATCACACTACAAAATCACTATCGATTATACCAAGCTCAAACCATCAATATTACACACACAAAATAGCAATATTATTGTTGATAAACTACAAGAAGAGCCATCATTCATAGATAAAACATCACTCATAGATACATTGAACAATGTACAAGAAGACAATGATAGATACAAGAAGACAATGAACTCAATTTGCACTTAAATTTTACAATCTCATTAAAAAATGACACATAGGCTTAGAGACACAATTCTTTCTCTTCACTTATGAAATGTATATTCCTTAGGAGGACAAAAACCCATCTCGCACAGTAGAAATCAAAACAGGCTCCAAATAAATTACATTTCCAACTCAATTTCCATGTTTTGCCAACAGCATGGTGTTAAAAGAATTCAAATTTCTACAGTAATCAAGTTTCGCATGTCTGTTGCAAAAGTTAATCAAGTTAAAGCATGTTCTATGCCAAGATTACATCAATTACAGCAAAATGAAAGAGGCATGGAAAGACTACCTTCTTAGATTCATGCTTCATTGGTCAATTGTTTTCCAGAAATACTCGGTGCGGAAAATGTGTCTGTCCGTCTACACACTAGCACCGAACCTAATGAGCTTAAGCAGCAAATACCAAGGAATTAATTTTCAACATTGCTTTGTGGTCTTAAGGGGCAATACACTTCTACTCAACACAATCTTCCTTTTATCCTTCCATTATAAAATTAATCCATTTTCATTCTCTGGGTTGGCATTGATCAGGGCTTTAGCCCAAGCATGACAAACACTCATCGGGCAAGGTAGAACATTTTAAAGATATTGCCTGCATGCTTGAGAGTGTCCTGACAGAATGTACTGTGTGGCAATCCACAAGTTACTCAATTTAGTTCATGTGTCTTCTGTGCAAGCCCAAATCACAACAACTTTAAGTGGATTCATCCGAAATTTCTGAATTGAAGTTTTTCCAAAGGACAACACTTTTCCTCATGTGGAGGGCACTTCTAACTGATTGTCCTGTTTCATTCAAATAATACTTCTTTGCATGGCAGGAAATTCCACAAAACGTGTGAAATTAAAAAGCGGAGAAGAAATCTTGACAGCAACTCAAAAGCATATCCATGGGAGATTGGAGACTTCTTTAAAAATAAACTGTTATGTGCGATTTCCTTTGCAATGTGGGAGACCTCTCGGTACAATAGTTTCAGGTGAACAGATCTTTGGGTGGGCTGGCTGCATTGGAGTTCAGTCGCTTTCAAGATGATTTCAATGATGGTTGCATGATACGTGTCATGCCCTGCTTGTACCAGACTGATTTTCACAAGTTTTATAGTGCTAGCTTACTGGAATATCATGGAAACACTACTCAGACACAGTATACCAACTCTTGATGTGACCATTGCTTTAACCTTTAACCCTCTCCCTGCTGGAAGCAACCAGAGATGCTTTAAAGAGCAGTGCCTGTGCCCAATCCAGCAGGGAGAGGGTTAAAGCTGAGCACAATGCTCAAGTACCATCTTTTTAACATATTTTGGGATGATTCAGCTGCGGTTCAAACTACCAATCTACCAGACTAACCACAGCATCATGGAGGTGAATGACCTATGGGTGGGTGGCATATGTATTCTCAGGCACATGTATTCTCAGGCACCTGTATTCTCAGGCATATGTATTCTCAGGCATATGTATTCTTAGGCATATGTATTCTTAGGCATATGTATTCTCAGGCACATGTATTCTCAGGCACATGCATTCTTAGGCATACCTATTCTCAGGCATATGTATTTTCAGGCACATGTATTCTTAGGCATACGTATATTCTCAGGCACATGTATTCTCAGGCATATGTATTCTCAGGCAGAACATCCTATAACTCTGTATGCATGGTACGAAACCCTGCCAGGTATTGGACAATTCCACTACAACCAACATTTGTAATGATAGAACTGCATGAAGATTAGTATCTGTATCACCCGATTTCAAAACATTATTCTACAAATTGCAAAACCTGTTCATTCTTTATGGAATTGATAATATGCATATTGACCCTCACCCTGCTGGGTAACTAGAGAAGATCTATAGAGCAGCAATTTGGATTCATCTAGCAGGGAGATGGTTAAATGAATGAGGAGATCTTTTCTTGGAAAGCCATTGGAAACATTGCTAGGCCCCATAATCTTAAACACTATCAAACACTATCCATAAAACTATCCAGACACGTCACCCCCACAATGTTGCATATTCATTCAATAAAACTTTGTTTCTCTATCATTCTTCAGACACACTTCTTCAAAGAACATGTTGTCAAGTCAGTTTCAAGCATCAAGCACAATGCCGATGAAAAGCCCTGAAAATGACGTCCCATAAATGGTAATGAACAACCCGAAGACTGATGGGGATATTTTAACATTTCCTTTCAAGTGCGAGCACGAATTCAAATACTCACATCTTAATTTCATAGCATTGAGACAGAGAGGTACAAGGCCGGCAGTACTCGCTGATGTTGAATCAATCACAGCCATATTATTCGACATTTTTCTCAAGTCTTTTAAAAACATCTCTCCATTCCCTATGAGGCAATTAAAGTTTAATTCGAGTCTCTTTATTCACATCCTTTAAATAAAGATCAAAACAGATCCGGATGTCATTCATGGGAAAAAATGCCATCTGAAGAGATAGCAACTTGATTTTGTTTCATAGAAAAAGTCTGAAACTGTATTTGTTGCAGCAGAAGAAGGCATTAGCTACATGTAAAAAACATGCTGACACTTAATTCAGGTTCAATCTTGTTAAGCGAGACGGCTCCTTTGAATTGGAAACCACGTAGCTGTGTGAAGAAATTTAAATTTGATTTCTTGCATGACGTTGCCATCAGGCATTCAGTCAGGAGCCGACATTTAACACCAAGGCTTTTGTGTGTGGACGAACTGAAGCAAGCATGCATTAATGCTATCAAATGAAATTTCCATGAATATCACTGCATATTCTCGAGATTGACGCCGATAATTCCTGACAGTGTCACGTTAAATTTTCAACATAGTCCTGATCAAGAGCCCGAAATGTGCGACAGAAACGAATTCCGACTGTAGCGAATCAAGTGTGTTCACATGGCATGTAAACAAATTAGCGTTAAGTCTTGGATTGAAAAAGACCTCAGTGACATGAATTCTTCATGTAATTTAGTACAGAAAACTTTTGAAAAATGCCCAGTATCTGCTAGTAGAACAGACGCCACGTTAACAATCAATGCTTGGGCCGCACGTCGAGGCTCATGTGGCTACTTTTTAATCCGCCCTTCTATCCCCAATAATATCTTTGAATTATTGATTTATATAGAGAATCAATTCCACTGAAATTTCATTACTGTACCCAGGAAATTGTGATTCAGGCTTAATTTGATTTTGTGATATCCTAAAGCTGGAGATGCCTATATTCCAATGGAGGTTAGCAAGTCCTGCTTCTGGTCACTTCAAAAAGCTAGCAGGCACATCCAGCCAGACCTGGTATACATCAGGGATCTATCTCATCAGATGGCAGGGTTATAAAAACACTATAAACTTGATAGGATTGGGAGAAATAATGGCTGTAAGCATACCGTCATTTTTGTCCTGTAGTTTTAACCAGATAATGTCTCGCTCGGGTCGGAATTCATTTCTATCAATCTTCAGAGAAAATGGTCTCGAAATAAAAACAACTATACATTGAATTGAAATAGTTTGACATCATATTATGTGAAACAAAAAATGTATTTATATATAAAATAAAAGAAGATTAAAATACAATAAGATCTAGTAGCCGATCCAAATAATGAAACAGTATATCAAAATAACTCCCATCTCGGCCAATTAAAATCTACACTGGCATATAAGAAATTAAACTAATCACAGAATTATGTTTGACATTTTCTAATTGATATACTTTACTTATTAACTTAGCAAAAGTCTGCATAAACTGGAGGCCATATACACTTTTCAAAGTTCAGTTCAACCTCCTAACAACAGGCCATAATCAGACTTAATTATCTCATATCTCAAGCAATGAAATTAAGTGCTGATATTGTGTGAAATGAAACGATAATTCCTACAGAAAATCCACAGGGCACTTAATTACTTTGGGGTTGGGCTCTTAATTAAAATCAATGAATTATATATCAAAGAGGCCAACAAGTGCAAGAAATATCCCGATGGTCCTGACAAACAGAATTATGGTTGTGGTGCATGTAATTGTGGTAACATTATGGTAACAACGACGTATTGGAACCGGGCGATAACAACACAAACATGCAGCTGTATTATTGTAGATTATGACAAGTGCATTCTCTCTCCACCATCACCCCCCCCCCCCCACCCCTCCCCAATTGCCTGCTGAATTAAATGCAATCTATCTGCAGTAGAATTTTTCAATGGTTGCTTCTTGAAGGTAAATATAAAATGGACGAAATGACCAAGGAATATCATTGATTTTTTTTTAACTACGATCCTAAGAGACGTTCCCCGAGGTCAGCTTTCTAGATAACACAATAATTGGCTTTGTCATTTTGATCAATATGTTAACTATATTTGCATTGTACTATCATGTCAGACAGCTTAGGAACACAGGGCTTGTGTGGGTTTTTTTATAGGTGGGTTTTAATGATGAGGATAAAATATATGACCCAAGATGGGATGGGATAAAAGTAGTAGGTGGTTATGTGATTCTGGTTAACTGTCCTACAACATGTAAAATGTATTAGTATGAACAAGAAATATAATAGCATAAGTACAAATCTAGTGTAAACAAACAAATTAATGTGGAATTTCATAATAAAAGTATTAACAAGCGAGTTGTAGAATCTTCAGATCAGAGAATGAATGAGTAGAGGTGACAACATTCAGTAAATGTTTGACAATTCTACAGAAGAATATGACATTGACAACATTATGCCAATGACAACATTAGGCAATGACTATGACAACTGAAAATACAGTGAGTGAGTGAGTGAATATAGAGTTTAACGTCGCTGCGGGAATCTTTCACCCATTTGCGACGATCTGAAAATACAGATGTCCATTGGAAATCTGTAGATTATTTTTCACAAATGTACAGTTCAGGAATTTACAATTTAGAAATTCATCATTTGAGATTGTGTTATCCTTGAAATGTTCTTACAAATTTCTTAGCATAAGAACAGTTCGTAGCCATACTATAGGAATCGTTGATATTGTCATACGATCGTAAGAAACGGGGGCCTGGACTACAGTCAGGATCAAACTCAGGACCTCGAGTTTTTTTAAACAGTCACAGTAGCCAGCAACAGCATGTGCTTCACGCTGTGTTCACGCGCTGTGTTCACGCGCTGTGTTCACGCAGTGTGCAAGTAACAGGATATGTGAGTGGCAATCCAGTCAGAGTACACGCATACTCACAAAGCGCATGTGAAATATAAGCTGTATTTTAATTTTAATTATGTTATTATTGCCATGTTTGCTCAAATAATTGACATTTAAACCAATACTGTAATGTTGAATGTTTTACAGTTGATGACAGGCTCAAATTTATAATCTGCAAAGTGAACTTATGAAATGCAAAGTGTCATACCTCTGAATAGAATACCATAAATATAGGAAGTGTCATTATTTTTACACATTTCATTTAAATCAAATCAAACAAGCTCTGCAGTACATTTTGAATACTAAAGTTACAAATAAAATAAGTACAAATGAAATAATTACATAGTTATCTCATCGCTTATGGACTATTTTATGGAATGTGTATGAAAACTTAAATGTTAATTGATTTAAATTAAAGCTGGCAAGAAAGTAATACCATATTTATTATCTGAGCAACACAATATTTTCTTTGAATGTCCATGATTAGAACTAGATTACAGCTTGTCATTGATGATTTCCAGGTAATATTATATTCAATATGAAATATCAATCCTCAAAATAAAATATCCTATCAGCAATACAAATTAAATAGAATACTTTCAAGCAAGTATTGCTCTCTGTACGGAGACAATAAAACTATACTGAAATGAAAAACCAATTCTCTGAAATGCCATTGTCACACTTGATCGTTAATTTTACACTTCAAGCAATGCAATATATATGTCGTTAGCAAGTAGAGGGATATTACAACGGAGTAATCTACATTAGTTTCAACAGTAAGCGTTGATGAGGTGGCGTTATTCCACAAATTACAAAACAAAATTAATTGTCCGTAAAACGTTAAAAATAAATTAAGCAGTGTATGAACAATGCCCCTCCAGTGTTTCAACCACTTAAATCGAACGCCAATTTAAACTTAGTTTGACCCCTAAGGTTCAGTACTTTCAGGACAAATTTATTGATTCGCTAGCAGTAGAAAGTGTTAACAACTAGTCAATTCACATATGATGATAGATAAGGCATGATTTAAATATTATATCTTGCACGTATTGAATAACATCTGGAGCAATTTTGATAGGTTCATTAACTGGGTTACACCTCAGCTTTCTCACATACTGCATCCGGTAGCATTTGTTTTTATTCTGATCATTTCGCTATCAACTAAACGCAGAAAGGTGCATTTGGAATAAAACCGTTCATTTGATGCCCAATACTGAATGCAATATTTTTTCTGAAAGCAAATGTTTGCATTTCAAGCCTAAAACAATGCGTTGTTGACATTATTAAAACATCTGGGCAAAACAAACTAAAAAAATAGATAAAATCAGGAAGCACTGATATTTTGTTACCTTGTAATTATTTTATTTCAGCATGTAGTTTCATTTCAGGATATATGTATATGCAAATAGTTACCTTCCGCAAATATTATTTTTTTTGCAAATGATTAAAAATGGTGATAAAACATTATTTTTTATTAGTTGTGACTGTCAATGTACACAATGATATCAGAAGTGACTTGCTTTATGGCCTCATGAAGGCAAGTAGGTTCATGTGAGCAGATTTTCCATAAAGCATTTCACTTCGCTTGCTTTTGCTTGAGTACCATTTGTGTCGGTATGACATATTTACAGTGTATTATCTCAATATACAAATCAAGGCCATGTATTTCCAGTGATTTGCTGATTATCTGTTTATTGATCCAGATAGCTTTGTAAAAGTCAGTCTGAGGTCAGAAAGGAAGAAATATCAAGTATGTCATTATCATATGTTACAATGTTACAAAGTTTTTCGGTAATTTAACAAGTATTTTGTGATTTCATATATCATGACATCACAGACCAATTTCACAATCTCACCTTCATATCTCACTGATAAACGCAAATTAAGTGATATAATCTTTGATTCTCACTATAATTTCTTCATTTACATAATATTTCTAACATTAATATTACAATCAGTCAATATTTTTATTTTAAACACGATTGTGCACTGTGAATATTGTGAATATGGAGTTTAACACAGCTGTGGGAATCTTTCCCCCATTTGCGACGAATGCACATGAAAGAATGTGTCAACTAGATCAAAGAATGTAAATTAAATTTGGTTGTGCGACCCTATGAGTATCTGTGGGCTGGGGTGAGCAGTATTATTTTGGATTATGAAACCTTTCTGAGTACGGTTCCATGCTCAACTCAAGAGTTTTGTTCATAAATGTCATGTAAATTCCGAGCTTGAGCATGAAATCATACTCAGAATGTTTCGTCATCTCTGGTCCTGTAAGCAGTCCAGTTCTGGTGACAATACTTGACAGAGAAATTGTCACAGTACTGTTCCAAAGGAGAAGATTACAATATGTGTTTCACTTTTGCCTATTGTCTGAATTTGAGTGAATAAATTATATTTAAATTAAATTCAAAGGAGTGATCTTATATTCATATTTGATTCTAAATATTCATAATAACATACTATTACATTGATAAAGTAAAATCTGATAACTAATTATACCAGTATAATTCACTGGAGTTTACGGAATATAAAAGACAAATTTCAATGCTGACAGGATATTCCGCAGTTGCTTCCAAAGAATAAATTCCCTTCCTCAGTAGCTAATTTGATCATGAGTTGTCTCCCTTTTGCCAATCATCAAATGTCGAACATGAAAGATCTATTGATCAGTAACTTCCTTTGAATGCAAATTACCCCCATGAAACTGTATTGAATGTGCAACATATTAGCAAATAAAATTCCATTCTCAGTAGAAAAGCATTTTTATAATGTTCTTTAAAAACGAAATTATTGCATTTATATAAAACCAACATCAACATCACAACAACTATTCTTTAAAAAACTCAACCAATCCAACTAATAGATATAATTAAACAAGTTGCATTAATTATGAGCTTCATATCAGGTACGCTATTCTGGTTTTATATCAATATTGAAAAATAATAAAACTTTTAAAACCACATGCACATAAATTATGCACATCCGAGTGATATTTAAGCTTGAGTTAATGCGGCCTGTAATTAATATCAAAACATACAACACACAACTGCTGTATATTTCAGTTCATCAATGTATGATCTACATGATTTCTCTCTATATTTCACTCAGAGATGCCTCTCAGTGTTTATATAGCTCTCCAACATTTTAATGTAATGATTGCGGATCCAATCCCTGCCACCCTTTAGGCACTAACGAAATTCAAGCAAAAAGCTGTAATTATACAGGTAAATACAGGTAAACAGGTACAGGTAAACAGGTACAGGTAAACACAATATCTGTGGTACATAGAGCATTCAATTTCAAAACTATTCCACACTCCAACAAATACATAACTTCCCATAATGTGAAAATGACTTCACCAAAGGCTATGCAAACAATGTTATAATGAAGCACGTGTTTGCGATTTACAATTCCGTCCCCTAGAAGTGGAATGAAATCATTAATCAAGCGGGACTTTCTGCGGACAATCGATAATATCCACTACTCGAGCCGAGTCCGATGTGGAAACAGACATTAAATATTCACGATTTTGTTTCATATTTAAAATCAATATGATATAACTGGCACAAACACGACGGTCAATCGCCTAGACGACATTGATGTATTTACGTAGAGAGACATGTCGTCAATTACATTTCTAATAATGTCGACATTAGATGAGATTTGAATGTGGATGAGTGGAGCGATCAATTATAGAGCAGACTTACTGCAGCACAACATTTCAAAAATAGAATCATTGGAATAAAATGATGAATAATTAAGATTAGTGAGTTAGTGAGTGAGCGAGTGAGTGAGTTGAGTGACTGAATGAATGAAGGCGAGTGAATAATGGTGAATGACTATGAGAGTGAGTGAGGGTGAGTGATTGAATGAGGGCGAGTAGAATGATGAGTGACTGTGAGTGATTGAGTGTCAGTGAGTAAGTGAGTGAATGAGTGAGCGAGTGAATGAGTGTGAGTAGGATAATAAGTGAGTGAGTAAATATGGAGTTTAACGTCGCTGCGGGAATCTTTCACCCATTTGTGACGAGGATGATGAATAACTGTGAGAGTGAGTGAGTGAGAGTGAGTGAGTAAATGAGAATGAGTAGAATAGTGAACAAGTGTGAGATTGAGTGAGTAAGTGACTGAATGAATGAGGGTGAGAGTGAGAGAGAAAGAGAGAAAGTGAGTTTTATGAATGAATGGGTGAGTAAATGGTAAATTGGTGAGTGAGTGAATGAGTGAGTGAGTGAATGCATGATAGTTACATGAATGAAGAGGTGGAGCAACATAAGTAGATGGGTGAGTAAGTTAGTGGATGTGAGTAAATCGGTGAACAGGTCACAACACCTGAGAAGAATGAATGATGTAATTAATGTTTTACATCGCAGCAGGAATATTTCACCCATATACGACAAGCCGAGAAGAAACCAAGATGGGACTTAAACTCCTGTCACATTAACCTTTACTTTGTTAGAGGCACCCTGAGATGCCCAATGGTGCCAGTAGTGTGTTAACAATCTTATTGGCTTGCTGTACCCTATTAGCATTAGGACATCTCAGCCAACTTTCTCTCCTACCTATTTCTATGATCTGCGTCCAGTAATCTTTCAAATTATTACATAAAACATTTACTATGCGAACACATAATATTCCTTACAACAGACACTGAAATATATAACAATCACTAAAACATTTCTACAATCTTGATTTGTCTTGCAAGTGATTCCAGAACATAACAGTAATACTATTTATTGTCTTTATGTAAAATCTGTAGACAGTGTGGCACAAGTCTTAACATAAATAAAATATAAAAAGAATTAGTGTTAACTTTGCAAAATTTCATGACAAAATTTGAAAGTTTATTAAGTTGAATGTTGAATATTTTTGAATTGATGAAATAAAAACTAATAAAATATAAATAATATTTCAATATTTCCATTTTACTTAACAAATTAATTTATAAAATGGCACAAGATAAAACAAATAACGATTCCTTCTTGAATAATTTTCATTGTTGGTTGCTTTCATTTGCAACACTTTACATAGATGTATAAAACATAATTCAGTTATCTTAATTTAATATCAGATATGAGATATTACTTCCCACCAATATCAGACAACAAAGAACTGTCTGGAACTTCTTAGAACACGGCACTTATAGAGTGCTCAATACCATAGCCACTTGAAATTCTTACTTTCCTTCTCCGATTAGACCCAGTCATGCTATGTCTATCATTAAAGAACAATTGCATGCTAAATCCATCTTTTTAGTCGGCCAGTGTATACAAAGACATCAAATAAAACCACATATATATCTCTCTCTATGTATCATTTTTTATATATAATATATATATATTTCTATATACTTCTACACAATTCTAGAAGTGGGTTGCAGAACAGAAAGTTATCAAAATGTCGTTACTTTTTACATTTCTTTTCCTTTGAGACCAAATCAAAGCTAATAATCCCAAACAAGAACAAACCAAGATGAAAGAAGACAGTTTCCACATATGACAAATTCATGAAAATTTTGACAATGATATATCATAAGGCGCAAAATGCAATTATTGTGGGCTGTCATAGAAGCCATCCATTCCGAGGGAAACAATTGCGTTGGCTGAAGAGGTAGGATCAACATACATCTTGGCTGCCATATTATCTCCGTATTATCTCTGTATTCTTACAATTAGTCGGCCTTGTGAACAAGTTCAGGCTTGGATAAATATACTCAGGATACCATAGGTAACCCGTTCATTCCCAAATGTTGTATGTACATAAGGTATTAATCACAAAATCAGTTTCATATCAAGTAGGATAGCCGTTGTGAAGCGTGCCATTCATCATAGTATTACACATGATGTATTGAAAACTGAACACATAAAACAGGAATCGGTGCAAAAGGTTGACAGTTGTCAGTATCATGTACTCTTGAAGGTAGATAGGATACACGGACATCCTAAGGGCCAGTTCCATGGAACAATTGTAGCTCTACCAGTTAGAACTCTTATACATGAATCCCATAGTTTTTTGTGTGTTCTTTTTAATTGGTGTTTAGAGTCGCTTTCTAGAAACTTTCACTAATATCATAACTTGTCAGTTTACGGCAGGAGGAAACCTTCAACATCCGTATCACTGAATGTTGCAGTAAACCTGTGAGCACCGGCTGGTACTGACAAGACCAAGGATAATAACTGTATTGCCACTCTACAGACAGTGCATCATATCGCGTCAGAAAGGAAACCTTCGTGAACATTGATGCCTGGTCCCCCGGGCAGGATTTGAACCTGGAACCTTTAGCTTCAACGTTCTACCACTGCACTACATCCCGCCCTTTCCCATATTGTTATGATCGCTTTGCAGAAGGGGGTCCTGGATTAAGGTGTACCATACCAGTATACCATGAATATTTCTGTTTCATACTTACTCCAAAACACACTGGATATCCATGTATTCCCCGGATTAACCAACCTATTCAACTTATGTACTTTTCGCATGTGTGACTTAAGGTTTATATAAATATTTTCAATGGTACTTCGATGACTGTCAGGTGTGCTTATGGCGAGAGAAAAACCTGGAAACCTTCCGGTCATACTCACGCGGCATGGGTGGTATATGGGAACCCAGTGAGTGAATATGGAGTTTAACATCGCTGCGGGAATCTTTCACCCATTTGCGACGAATGGGAACCCAGAGGGATAGCTGTGCACAATGTATAGACACATTGTATGACATAGCATTCTATCCTTCTATGCATGTCCATCTCATCTCTGGTACACCAGAGGGATTCAAACCCAAACTGAAGCCTTCAGGTTTGGCAACTAATAATGATAATAATGATAATAATAATAATAATAATAACTATAACTTTAATAATAATAATAATAATAATAATAACTATAACTATAATAATAATAATAATAATAACTAACTATAACTATAACTATAACAAGAACAAGAACAAGAACAAGAACAAGAACAAGAA
>JAUTBV010023124.1:0-21633 GCA_032361325.1 Lepetodrilus fucensis | reverse complement strand
ATTAAAAACAAAACAAAGAATAATAAAGCTAACACCCATCTTTCAGTCGGAATTTAATAATTGAACCATCCCCGCTTTACTACAAAAGAGAGATGTCTTGCACGTGCGCCTTAAATTGACAGGTAACATTTGCCTGTCAACTGGTATTAGGTTTTGAGAGAAAACTACGAGGTGTCAGATGAGCGGCGATCATATTTCCATGTCCACTACTGATGGGCTCCGTCTGAAAGTAATTGGCCGTCCGCGACATGTGGGGGATATTTGCTCTCGGCGGAGGGGCCACTCGGACATGGCCGGAGCACGCCGGGGCACACTTGGACAAATATTAGTCCGCATGGCGATGAGCTGTTGTAAATATGATCAGAAAATATCCACAATTCTCCGGGGACAGTGGTCAAGAGTTTTGGCAGCTTGCCCTATGCGCGCCCCGGGGGTATCGGCTCCGAGGTCAGAGGGCAAAAGCATTAATGTCGTCCTTATTATCTGATAAAGAGAGGCGGTTTCTAATGCTGTGTAAACGCCGCGACTGACTGTGCCAACAGAAAAGAAGTGCAAATAGGTACACGATTCAGGAGGAGATGCCGCCAGATTGTATTGTATGGGTTCAAGGAAAAGGTACAGAACACAGAACACAACATATTGCTCCTCCTATAAAAGCCTAATTTATTATCCTGGTATATCCTTTTATCCATCCAACGTGTAACAATTCTTTATTACTAGTATAAGAAAGTTCATTGAATTCAATAAAGGTTATTACACGCTGTTTCTTGCAGGCTCATCAAAAATAAGTCCGTATTGTGTAGGCCTACTGTTGTGTGTCCATTGCATTTATAAGGAGAGTAAATGTTATACTAACGATGGACATTTACATTTTAGCGATCTTATTTACAGATCGTACGATTATTACGTATCGAATTCATGTTGTCAGGTGATATATTGAATTTATGTTACAGTAATACATTTCAAAGTTATTATTATATCAAAAAGAATTATATCAAAAAATATCTATGTGCTTAACTAGTATGATTTTAAAGACATGCCACGTTTCATCGGCACATTGCCAGCGTTTTAATATTTTATTAAGAAAAGTTATTTTTATAACTGTAATTGTAATATAAGTTTAATGAAAAGATATGTAGTAATTATCAGTAGATATATTTTTTTTCAGAACATTCAAATACCCTAAATAGATATGTCATGTTAATTTCGTATTCTAGATTAATTCTAATAACATGTTGTCTTGTCATGGTGTTTTATGTCGAGATCAGCCATCAAAAGAGACAAAACCTTTAACTACGGTAAAGTATTTATCATACAATAAAGAAAGACGGGGGATTCATAAATAATAAAAACTGTAATCTGGATCCTTTTTCAGATAATTTTGATAAAGCAACCTTTGCTGGACACAGTTAATTTCCAATATTCGGGATTAATTAATTATCACGAATATAATACCAATACCAATATCAAATCCCAAAACTGTACAGATAATTAAAATATTTTTTTTCTCCGACGTGTATTGAGACGTGTTAACAATTGGTGTTTATAGACAGGTCTTTTATTAAAATTAGTGACAAACTTATTAGTTTTAGACACCATGCCATATGAACGTGTCGTTAATTACAAGAGAACAACATTCTAATCAAAATAATATCTTAGCGCGTTCATTTCAGAGTCAAGAAAAACTGCGATCTGGGAATGAGAAATATGATTAGCCTAGTATTTGATTTGATTCTGGGGCACAACTATTTTTTTGGGCGTTATTTTCAGGTACAAATGAGAAACCCAACTAAGAAATGTTTATCATGATATACGACTCCATTTATAAAAGCCAAGAATAAACATACACAACTATGCAGTATCACTGTTAATTTCGATGAAGAAAACTTTGCTCAACATATGTTTACCGACGTACAGGATTTAAAATTAATTTACTCCTATAATAGATGCGTAAATACCATTAAAACACCGAATTTAGTACGAGTTTAGTCACACACAAATCGATAACTCTTCTCCTTTGGCGTGTATTTTTTTAAGTGCCCATTTGTGTCGAGTCAGACCTATCTGGTAATTCCGACCTATGCGTTTGAATGTGGTGTTTTGGACTCGAATTCGTGGCTCAAAAGTCCTTAATCTCGCCAAAGCTCAATTTATTTGAACATTTATCTTATTCGCTATAGCCCACTGGTGGGTTATGGATAAAAGCTTTCATGTTCCTCTCTACCGGAAGTCTACTAACGTTGGGACATGAGCAATGACTGGCTTTGGAGGGACGGTTTGTTGGTTTCAAATGCTGGCATGTTTCTTCGGGGATTTATTTGAGCTTATTTGACCATTGGACCACTGGACTATATACGTTTAGCCATCACAGTACATACTTGACCCGTGGTCAAATCTATATAGCTGAAACCCTTTATTTATAAAACTAACGATTCCTTCTAGTAGGCTTCTACATTATGAATTTTGCTATTTTGAAATCGTCTTGCATATTGGATACGCCATCATGATAATATAGGCCTACTGGTACATGATGATATACTGTTTTTGTTTATTTCTTATATCATTTATAATATTTCTTTAGAATAAAACAACATTATAACTCTATTCAATATCAAACATATTCTAGCCATACATTAAAACATACTATTTAAATCTTATGAAAGCTCAAGGATACACCAACAGATTATTGTAGAGACGTATGTTGTCTACCTCACAGACCGGAGGTCCAAGGTTCGAGTCCACACTGCTCCATTCCACCCAGCAGCAAAATGGGTACCCGGTAGGAAAAGCTTGAATTGTGAGATTTAACGTTATACCGCTTGAAAAAACCCGGTTGGTTCTATTGTATACTCCCCTGGGTTTTGAGAAGGTGAAATGAGTGTACATTGATCCGTTGATTAGTTAATAGCTCTTCGAATATGCATTACCATGGAGTCGTACGTTTTATAAATGTACTATCTATTTATTTGATTTCCATATTTAGACACATTTTATTGAAAATTGAGAATACAAAGTGTCAGATGCTAGTTGCTAAAACATAACATGAACACATCTAAATATGACAGATGCATAATGCACACCATTACGAATTTAATTAATTTCCATAAATGAAATTCATCCTGACAAATTATTCCTAACCATAACTATATTGACGAACGTTTCCCAAATGTTCTTGAAATAATATCGAATGTGTTTTCATTTCGGTCAGAGGTTCCATATTAAACATTTCATATCCGAAATCCTCTCTGACAATTATATTGAAACGTCTATGAAGTGACGTATGTCCCCAGTTGCCCCGGTATAACAACATTGGCATAATATCTCAATTGTTATATTCGTACCTCACCCAGACGGTCATGCTAGTTCGCCGATCTCCCGGGGGATGATATGTATGTGTCATTTCACATGATTTAACATCGCCAGTCTTCTCTTTTCTAAAATAATATTCTGTTTATCCAATCTGAAACCGCTCCCCAAAGAGATTTACGTTTCATTTATTTATTGCAAATATTATTTCGGATCAGATTTGATGTCACACGGGGGAAACTGCGTGTCTAGTAGTTGGAGCGCTTCTGTCAACGTACGTCGCCAAGAAATATTTAAGAGCGTTTACAACCAGTACTGGATAGCCTATGGACGAAGCCTCGCTACTTTATTTTCCATTTAGTGCGCCGCGGAAGCGTAATGAAATTTCATAATCATATCGCGAACGCTGCCTCCGGTCTAAGGGGGGGCTGGAATGACAGCTTTTCTCTACAGGATCGCAACGTCTACGTAAATATTATTGACAGCGCAGCATCAGACAAATAGCAACGCCGAAACGTGGCATTTTATAAAGAAAAATGATATTGCTTGTCCTATGGGAACACGACGCCATGTATTAACGGTCTGGTAAGAATCCGAACATCGTTTATTATTGGTGCGAGCTATAGCTTAATAACTGGAATTATTATAACGCCTTTACTTCATCCTGCCTTCATATAACGCCTTATTATTATAACGTCTTGTATTGGTCTTCTCCGGTTTTTAAATACTGATGAAAGCATGCTTTTTCGATGAGGATTATTTATGAAAATACATGTAGTTAAATATCGTTGAGAAAATGTGAATATATTTTGAATCCACGATGACGTCAAACCAATATAATGAATATAATATCATGAAGGCGGCTTAACAAAAACATAATTAAGCAAATGAATAACACCTCATCTAAATTGGTTACACTGATTATCATCAATGGGATTATTATTGTTCTTTTAAATTAGAAATGCCCCTATTATTAATATAAAAGTAATACAGATATTTACTCAGTGTAGAATTATAGAAATACTAATTTTTCGACTTTTCATTTTTGGACCAGTTTTGCATGGTGCGTATACTTCGATCTAAGGACGCCCGTCATCCGATCAAAGTACGTACGTCAAACGACGGAACTTACTTCCGGTCTGTCCTGACCTGGTTATCGTACAATACTACGACGGAAAGATTTTCCGTAAAAGGTTTACTAAAAATTATTTTCCAATTTTCTCGACATCACCTCTGGATCCGTTGCACTTATGATTTTCTTAAACTGTAGCTATTTCGTGAACACATACACACATCGTAATAACGCTACAGTATATGTTGCACTCACGTTTCCAGAATTGCATCTTTATCCACTAAGACTAGAGTACGTATTTCCAAATGCTATTACAGAAAGCATAAATATATCCAGGTAGGAACAATAGTCGCGAGTGTTGCGAGTAATTGCAATGCACTGTTGCCTTTTACGATGTATGTACATGAATTTTCATGAAACATGAAATAAAACCCATCAACGTACCTTGGATGAAACCCAGGTTTCAAAGAAGACCTTTTTTTCTCTCACTGCAGTTGAATGCAAAGGAAACATGTCTACTCATATTCAATTAAGCAGTAATTTATACTTGTCAAGTTTGTATACCTTTGATATAGGAGGATAATAGAAGGAATGAAATACCGAGGTCTGACTAACATTATATACTGAACAAAATTAAATAAGGTCCAGTAGTCTTTTTGGCCATATGCATTTAGCCTTATAACTATTTTAACAACAGAGAATTTCCAAACATATACATGCTCCAGGTATTCTTCAAGAACTTGCAGAAGCATTGTAGAATAATGGCACCAGATTCCTTAAACAGAGTTCCAATATTAAATACAAAACCTCCCCACAAAATATCTGTTGACCCCTAATTTATTTTGTTGAGTATATATCCGTTGTTCGTTTTCAAAATACATACACATGTGCTCTTCAAACGGGTTGCTTATATACATTGTTTAGATTCTGCCACGCATACAGTAGGTAAACTAATAATTAGATTCTCAGTTAGTGTAAGACAATGCCATAGAGACATGGTTTTCAATCATTGTACACACATATACAATCGGGGAAATGTTACTTATTCAGAAAGGTTTTGCTCTTTGAATGATTAAGTAACGCTTTGTGCATGTCTCTATTTTTCTTTTTTTCTTCTTTTAAAATGTTATCTGGTGTCTGGTGCATTGTCTGTATACATTATTATTATTATTGTTATTGTTGTTATTATTATTGCTATTGTAGTAGTAGTAGTAGTAGTAGTAGTAGTAGTTCATATAATAATAATAATTATAGGCTTAGTAAGATGGCTGTTGCACATAAATTGCAGAGGTACATTATACAACATTGATTGTAAATTTACTGCAATAAAAAGTGCTAACAAATTTGGATGGATTTTGTATTAAATCCATTTCATGATTTGCTCCTATCATGAATATTTTGATATGTAAAACAACCGGAAGCAGATTGCAACGTTTTGTTGTTTGAGGAGATTACAAGGCACGACAACGTGGTTTCGTCCGAACAAGATTCCATATGGTGGCAAATGGCACCACATATGGTAACTATACCACGTGATTCCAGTAGCCACATGTTCCGGTTCGTACTTGAGGTCAAGACTGGAGACACGTGCATCTGCGTTAGCGCTACCTCTTGGTTTAAAGACGGGACCTCGATGAATCCAGCGCTCGTGATATTGAACACAAGTTCCATCTGGAAAGTTTAATGAATCTTCTTTTTGTTTTTCTTCTTTATTTTCTTTTTACGTATTCAGATTAATGGCCTTCGATATAGTTTCCCTGTCTATCTTACAATTATCAGATTTAAGCACACTTTGTATTATACCTAATTCATTAAATAAAGATTGGACGTCCGTAGTTTCACCAATGGTATATCTTTAACGAGTCTTACGTCGTCTGTGCATCACGCAACCATCTACAAGTAATCAACAACGCACACAGGGAAAAAAAAAGGATGCATGTCTAACTAGTCTACCTACCACACCACGCCGCAGACTCATTAACCAGTAGTAAAGCCTTCTCGCCTGTGAACAGTGTCATATTTCATATTTATTTCATACGCTGCCAATTTTGGTACCATCGTCCGTCAACTGCGCATATGCAGAGGGAAACTGGTTCAGGGTGGACTGGGTGCGTTGGCTTGCGATGTCGTGCACGCCACCTCGCGGCAGCTCCTCGCAAACAATTAACACCGTCGTCCCATAGAACCATATTCGTGATCTATGTCAATTTCATGTGCGGTCTTACCTTACCGACCTAAGCAAATCAAAGAATTATATCCCGGGGACCGGTCTCGTACTATGATCATTTGATGAGGCGGTAGATTTATTTCATATCAGCTGCTTTGCGCTGCATAATTGATGCGCCCAGGAAACAGTTACGTCTATGGCAAGACCCTTCCAGTTCCTGGCGTTGGAATGATATCGATGAAGCCCAGACGTCATTTCTTCTCCCATTGAAATGCGGACAGAAAGTTTATTATATACCCCCCTTTAATCATGTCTCAAACGAGTAAGTTTCTGTTAAGTGTATGAATATTACACGACGTCATCCCTTGGTAGAAACAGACCAAACACAAACAGCTCTGTTCTTCAAGCAGCAGAGGTCAATCTAGGCCAGCAACAATAGAGTGCACGGGGTCATTGGAGTATGGACATCGGACAACGGTCCGATCGCTGCGGGTGTACTGGTTGCTCTGGGTGGCTGCGCTGCTCATGAATAATTAATACGTTATTTTGAAGACGTGCTCATATATATAATAATAATATCTGGTAATTGCGAAACTTTTGTAGTACGATTTCATATGAGGGATTTATGAACAAAACCTTGAATTGAAGATGAGTTTGTACTCAATAATGGTTTTGTAAATAGTTATCGCTGCCAGGAATCAATGTCGTCTAATGTAAGGTCATGTGGTGTCAGTTATTATGATATCATCAATTATGAGGTGTTTTTTTCGTAAGTTGGCATAATCCCTTTCTAATGTGAATAACATATGTTTAACTAATTATTATAATATCATACAAAATACCTAATTACAACGTAGCACACTCATATTAACAACACAGGAAATGTATTAAAGTATTGACATACATGTATATGCACTTATACCCCTCTTCTGGTCTCGTTACCATGTTTTCATTTGTTCTAAGTGTACGTGTATATCCAGATACACCTACACTTTCTCAGACCAAAACTGTAGGGATATTGACCGATACACCTCGGAAAGTGTGGATGTGACTCTTACATACAATTGTATACATTTTCTATAGAGAAAAGTACGTATCAATGGATAGAATGCATTTCCACACATAAGAACAGCTGCGCATTTATGCTACACGAACACGTGTCAGTGCGTGTTGATCTACGTCGGGATGTTTCGTTATGTCATTGCCACTCACAGAAATGATAGCTCAAATATTTTTAAAAATCAAACACATTTACCTAATTTTCATCTGGTATATTCATTTTAAAATCGTTTTTATTATATTTCGTAGGATTTGCAAAGCCTAAACCACCGACACCAACAACCCCAGTAATATCTAAATTCTAGAAATGTTCCAAAAGAAAAAAAGATCCGTAAGGTGTGCAAGCTTTGAATAAGTAAACGAAGCGTTCTAACATTATTGTCTAAAGTCACTTCTATCAAGTACATGAACGTTTTTCATTACGTTCAACATTTCGTAACGTGACCTAATTGTCACTTCCGGTTGATATATTTTTAAACACTTGGCTTTCATCAGTAGGTTTTTATTTGTATTACTGGTTGACGTGATTTAGAAGGTAGAGTTGATTAGCGATCGAAACATGATAACAGTAGTAATGGTCTTACTTGTTTATTTATGTTTCAGTAAGCATGTCTTTTCCTTCGAGACACTCTTCGACGTCATAGACGACACGATATGAATATATCTATCATGTAAACCTTGCATATGTCTTTAGATGAGGATACTTGAACAAAGAACAATACGATAATTTCTACTTAGTAGGCGAGGAATACTTGAACACATACGGAAATGCTTAATGTATTATTCCTTTGTAAATATATCTTCGCACTGTATAGCAATCTCTTATATTAATATTGCAAAGCACTTTCAATTGAAGATGTCACCAGTATAGTCAGCCAAGCCAGTAGATCTTCACGGGCATACTGATGCATATATTAGTTAAATAATGCAGCCATAATTGAAATGGAACTCTCTCTGGACTTACAATGTTCATGTAAGTCTATGGTGTTTCTTTAATGGCAAATATAACAATGTATAGGTACACACGTACTCACATAACAATAATACTATAATAATAATAATAATAATAATAATAATAATAATATAACAATCAGATGGTATGTCAATGCTATATTATTTTTTTATAGACCGGAAATCCAACGTCATAGATGTCTTTATTATTTGTGCTATTGTCTTGAAACCTTTTCCGAAGCTTGCGCCATTGCTTCGCATGAAGAACGTCATATTTCCGGTCTTAACCGGAAGTAGTTTGACCTGATTCCATTTACACCATATATGTTTATACATTCCATTACAAAAGGATATTAAGCAGACTTTATAGTAAAGGTCCCCACTAAATTTATGTATTGGTTGTCATAATGTTGATATACTTGTGTACAACGATTCGGGAATACACAGATATATATGCGTAACATTATCGAACTTTGAAATTATTCACTAAAGGTCCTCATAAGATAAACCACCATTGTGGGTAACACAAACACAGCTCTCTATTTGATATAATTTATATCGTATCCAAAGACTACCACACGATATATCATGTACAACACAACAGATGAACTGATGAATCTGTCTCTACGAGAGCCTCAAACCTGGAGAAGATCTCGTTGCCAGTGCAAATATTCTTATCAAAAATCACATTTTACCGAGATGTCCCCATTCATCATTTTCTCCCTCTCCCTCCCCTCTCCATCACACAGTCATGATCATAAGACGCCCGACTTATGGACACAGTATACATGTATTTCTGCCGTAATGAATCGATAAAATATGGCTGGCGCTTCAGGAGTCTTGGATATTTCATAGGAGTAGGTTCCAGAGGACGATCCGTGATATTTGGGCGACCAGACTTATGAAGAGATGAAATAGGACTCTGCCTAAGAACATAGAATATGGCAGTCCGATTGCTGCATAGCGTGTCGGAGTCACACTATTATCCATCTCTGAACAAATGGGATATTTGTATGGCTATACGTTGATGGATCCTGCGATCACATTCTGATGCGGAGGGCGGTTACTCGTCGCGAACGTTGGCCAAGCCCTATCACGCTGTAGTTTATGATTGAAGATTACTTTAATATGGAGCAACAGTAAGAGGCTTAATACTTCGCAGTCTCAATTTCTAACTACATTTCTGGCTTAGCGGATGATGAATGGCCATTGGTGTTTAGTGTCTTCGTGACGTCGAACTTCATGATTTATGGCCCGTCCTTCCTTCCGTAATATAGATCTAGATATCGTGATTATATCAGTTATTGGGATCCTTGATTGCTTAATAATCAAACCAGGATGGAGGACAATGTCTATGGAAGGATGATATTTAAAAATGGTTAGGAACCTATACGTACTATTGTTCCGGATAACTAAAAGATAATTATTTTACATAAATCGATATGTGTCAATAAACTAGGTAAAGTTACTATTGAAACAATTTATCTGTACACAATGTAATATAAACGGGAAAATATGGCCCGAGATGACATGATGGTTGGAATTTATTTCTGACCCAGTGTGTTTAATGTTGTAGTGAGCTGTCCAGAAAGTGTATAAAAAACGGGCAAATAAATTATTTTAATTTCGTTATATGTCTTTATAAATAGTCTCCTGTTATTAGGTTCTGTCGCAATTTGTAACTCTATATTATTTACAGAGATAATAAAGAATTCCTAATTTCTGATGGTCATCAATGACTCTTCGGTTCTTCTAGAATATGATATTCCTTGGACTCTATATATGTATATTATTAGACCAAAGCGTGTCAACTCCTTCAGTTTATGGAGGCATCTATTTGCGACTGTAATTAGCAGTGCGAGTGTTTCTAGTGTGTGTGAAGTCACGGGGTGCTGTCAAAAACGTGTGTGAGTTGAGCGCTGCCCCCCATCGGGGAGCGTGTCATCTGCTTTGTTTCTAAATTAGTCAGAGTGTTCATTTTTCTGCCGGTTTATCGTATTTTAGATTGCACTTCATTATACTCGTGTTGTTGAGAGTCAACGGGAACAGTGTTTCCCAAGTGGGTGATGACAAAAGTGTCATGTAATTATTTTTCTTCAAAAGATGTCCAATCCTTTAAAAATTGTCGTCTGCTTATTCATACAGTCGAAGACAAGAAGAAGATCCGCGTGGCACGTGACCCGCGTGCAGCACGAGCTCAGCACGTGCGGAACATGTCGGACCGGCCAGCCTTTTGCGTCTGTTCACGAGAATCTCGGCCAAACTCATCTCCCACATGTCCAGTCGAAATAAGAACGGCCAGAAATGGCACCGCAAGCTGATTAATCAGTGTTTGATATGCAAACATCAATTTCGGCAGCCAAAATCAGCCAAGTCGCGTTTTGCATTGTAGATCATGGTAGAAGGAAATCCATAAATTCACGATGAATAGCGGCCTATTCTCGCTCGACTGCTTCTTCAATGCAACCACAAGTCGGACCCATCAGCTCGCGCTAGCAGCACGCACACATCATGAACACTGTTTATTTCATTTATTCAAATTTGTATCTGTAGCTAGTCGGAATAAAAGCTTCAAAATGGGTTTTCCTGTGGCTGTAGCGGGTTATTTGCGAGTCTGGCTCGACGATGGCGCACGGGAAGTACGGATCCCGACGAAGGAAGTGCGCTTCACAAAACGAATATTGCTAGTCATATTCACGGGCAGTCATCGCAAGTGTTTTGGGACGGAAGCTGCAATGACGAGGGTGACAAGTTTTAATTTGAGGCCCAGGGAGGACCTGGCCCTGCTGACTTTATAATTACAAGGTTGATCCCAATAGGAGTGGAGGTCAATAGCTAACGAGTCGCTTGAAAACTGATCTCAATGAATTCACTCCCCCCTCCCCCACTTCCTCCTCCTCTTCCCTCCCTCTCTCCTCGCACCAATGTCCATGCTATCATTTCTTTATGATGAGCGTGCACGGCCTGTTAAAGAGAACAGTCGCATCAAACCATATTGCAGAAGTATCTTTTCAAAGAAGTCGACTCGGGGAACATTAATGGAAATGCTCCTAAAACATCAGCCAAGTGTTTCCCTGCTCCCTGACAGATGAAATTTTAAAACAGTTTGCACTCCTTTGTGGATTGGTGCCGTTTGTTTGGGATGAGATCTGGTTACACTAACGGCAATATTATGATACCCTTTCAATAGATAATCTTGAAAGAAAAAATGCACATATCTGTCGATGATGGAAGCCAGCAGGCAACGATGTTTCTCATCGCCGAGGCGAAGATCAAAGCGATAAGCCGATACAACAAGACGCGGACCTGGGAGAGAGCAACCTCAAATGTCAAAGCACTCGGAATTGCAATCATAATGCCCCGTATTTACCATTATACATACCGTCTATATTGTGTATGCTTCTAATAGGGAAAGCTGCTGGGAAAGTTATTGTCTGAAAATACCAAATAGCTGGCCCAGCCGCATCGTGCTTTTTATCCCTAACCCTCGTATAAGAATCAATGGCTTTTAGATGGAATTCATATCTCCGCATTCCTCTAGACGTACTAGACAGACCTATTGTGTGAATTATGTCAAATCTGGGCTATTCCGCCCACAGAATGTCTGCGTCAAATCCACATTTATCCCACTTTTAAAACACAATTTCTTAGGAGCTTTACATTTCTCCCAGAAACAGAACAATAGCAACACTAATGTAATGTATTGTATTGTATTAACCATATATATGTCGTTCGATGGAGAAAATGGTGGGGTGGAGTTTGGTTTAGGATTGGGATTAGGGTGGGGTTGTAGGCAGGAAGGGTTATCTTTTTAATTCACAAAAGTGCAGTCGGTTTACTATAATACTTGTGGATCCAAATCTGACATATAAGACACCAATACCTTGAAAAACATTTTACATTGACATTAATTGTGCTGATGCGCTAATTAAATCAGTTGCTTTGCACAACAAGATTAATTACCTGTCTACTGACATATGTTCGTGTACACACGCATGCGCACGTGTAGAAAACAAAAACACATATTATGCGTATATCTCTGATCAAATCTGATTAAAAAGAAATATTCGGACAGCTTTAACGTGTTCCGTGACGACTTGACAACTTCATGCAACCGTCACAGACACCCATTCCAAAGCAGTTCCAGGGTATCGTTTCTCGAAGCTCTTGTATCTGCTACGAAACCAGAAGCACTCTCATATACGGCGATCAGGAATTTGCGTTAGTGGATATGAGAGCTTCGTGAAACGCTACCCAAGCCAACATTAATCCATGGAATTAATCCATAGACCGTTAAAACAATATGGTGCATTGTTCTATTATTCTGGGTATCATTTCTCGAAGCTCTCTTAGCCGCTAAGGGACCACTATAGCACTCTCTTAGCAATGTATTAGCTATCGGCAAAGAGAATGCTATGGTCCCTTAGCGGCTAAGAGAGCTTCGAGAAACGATACCCAAAAGCTAGCTGGCCTTACTAATGTATCATCTATGCTGAAAGAAAGTTATATTGTAGGTTTTAAATAACGATATAAGTATATATATATTGTACTCCGGTACAATACAACATAATGCTAGGTAAACTGCCGTAATTACAATCTTATCCACAGATATAGGTACGGTTGACTAAATATAATAATGTTGCCTTACTTATAGTTATGATGTCGTTTTGTACAGGGGGGCCCATGCAGGGTATCGTTTCTCGAAGCTCTCGTATCCTCTATGAGACCATAAGGACTCTTGTAGCGATCTCTAATACATGGTGACCGTGTACATACGAGAGCACTATGGTCTCATAGTGGATATGTGAGCTTCGAGAAATGATACCCTGGTCTATTTGTTTCACGAACAAGTCATATCTGTAGTCCGGGCATGTATCCAGGTTTACGTACGTCATTTCCGGTGATAGTAAAAGCACAGCACATGCACTGTTTTACTCCCATATTACAGTACGGCTCCTTCGTGAAACGCAGCCCCGGAGTCCTTTAACCATCTCCCTGCTGGATTAGACACATACCCAGCTCTTTAGGGCATCTCTGGTTGCCTTCAGCATTGATATTGTTAACGAAATACCAATGCTATTTCAGTCCGTGTACATATGGAGCGTTGTTATTTCTTCTATGCAAAGAATGCTGCAAATACTATCTGCGCGGTAAAAAAAAAATTGGACGTATTTCAGAGTATACTATTTAATTGTAACGCCGACTGACGTAGTTAGTGATCAATTACTTATATGAATAACGATGTGTCCTAATTTTTATATCGTATTACCACATTGAGATAACTCTCGTAAGCTCTCGTGTGGTCTGCTTACATTACCCCGTATCTATAGCTGTCATCTTCTATACCACTGTGAATCTCCAGGCATCATTTCTATTCACAAAGTGCGAACAAATTGTAGCGATGACAAACCGTAATGCTAATTTGATTCCAGCCCGACTCGACCCCGCTCGCAGAACTTGTCCAATTTGTTTATTCGTCCAGTCCAGTAGCCCAAATATTAATTAGGCAATTTTCTCTCAATTCTGGCCGGCCTAAGAAAAGAAATTTATCAACAGAAGGTTGGTTATTACAGAAATACAAAGCAGTTAATCACGTTTCTCGAACGGAGAAGTGTGCTACTGGGTCAACGGTCAATCTCATAACTCTTTTAACTTGGGAAGAAGATGTCAGCGAGGTCAGCTCATCTTAGTCCGGGTTGGGCGCCATTGTCGTAGTCACTTCGAGGAAACCCACGAGACTGAATGTTTAGATTTAATGTTTTAATAGGTATTCTTTTAAATGCGTTAGTAAATGAGTGATGATGATTTTAAGGATGTGTAGTGTTTTAATTATATATCAGCAATATCGTTACGGAATGAGGAAAGCCTAAAGTAACTATGTGTTGTAGAAATACCTATACACAGCTATAATTGACTAACATTCAAATATAAAATGGAATAAATTTTCAACGTATTGAAAACCCATATTTGCTATACAATAGCGACTACGTGTTGTAGTGAGATAACCAGGTAGCACCATCCTGGTTATAACTTAAGACACATAAACAACGGCTGGTGCAGATCGATGAATAAACCGGTAAAAATAACTACATCATATGAACGTAGCTGTGTTCATAGAAAGCATGAGAAACCCATCTTCGCCGTCTTCCATGTCTGTATTTGTTGTACGCAATAAACGACAGCTTTATCCAGCTCGCATGGGACGAATGTGGAACTACTCCTACACGATTAGCAGTTACAAGTGATGTCGCTTATCTACAGTTTCATTAAGAGGCATAGTAAAGAAGAAAAAAGGGAAAAAATGGGACAAAAAAGGAGAAAAACAAACCAGTTTTATTTCGTTATGTAACAGCCCATAGCACCACACGCCAATCGCAGAAACTCCCCCGCCGCCGTACGGCGCGGATGTATCTCTTCGCGATGTAGTTCCAGAGATAACGCCACCTAGCGACACGAGGGCACACTAAGTGGCGGGAGGGGAGGCGATTAGACCGGGAGTTGACAACAAAATTAAAACTATCTGGATTTGTTTCCTTCTCCGGCGCTTGTGACGGCAGCCACTTGCGTTCGTCTCGGGCACTTTTAGTCTCGTGATGATATAAAGCTGTCTGCAGACGAATACTACATGTTGTTTTACAATCGCGATTTGGAGAGGGTAACTAGATATATTATGACCTTCGTGTGACCTTCAGACACGTCAATAAGGCGTTGTGCGTCTGTTGGTATCTTACTAAATTGAGTACAATAAAACATTGTTTTAAAATTGATTAAAAAACCTGTACTAGATCGGTATATCGTATGCACCCACCATTCACAAAACTGATGAAAATTAGCGAATCTAATTGTATTTTTACAACATAGATTTAATAATGATTTTTTTTTGTACATAAACACTGTACATGTATTTGATTTTTTTTATATCAAATGCATAATTGGTACGTACTATGGGTACAGCTATTATGTAAAGATACAAATGGTTAGAAAATACCGAAAGAAAATATGCCTCGTTTACATATGCTATAATTATCTTATTTATAGCTCTGAACGAGCACCATTACTAATAAATAAAAGCCTTAATGAATATGAAGTTTTCCTGATCAGAATATCGTGAAACAATATATTTAGTAAATACAAAAATATTCATCAATATACATTTATTTTCTGGATTTAATGACGATTCTTAATTCTGCTTAAGGTATACAATTTAATGACGATTCTAAATTCTGCTTAAGGTATACCATCTCGGTTTGTTGACATGGTCCCAGATAACCACAAAAAAAATAAAAAAATAAAAAAAATATTGAAAACCAATCGGACATGCGGAAAATAAAGCTTGTTGACCAATATACTTACGTAGACAAATAAAATGTTCATACGTTGAGGTAAAATACAGTTGACCATAAAACATGTCGAGAAACAGTGATTGCAAACCTTTAAAGAATATAACTTTTTTTTTTTCCCAAGCACATAATACTGAAATAGACAGATATATCCACTACAATTCTTATTTGGTGTTAATTTTCACCAGAACCACCATGTGTCACATTTATCAATATACATTTATCAATATAAATGTATACCCGCTGTCACATTTATATATCTGTCTGTCTTTCTGTCTTTACATTCGAAATCAAACTCTTGATATATACATTTGGCCATTAACGTGAGCCATACAAGTACATTTTGGGGGAAATTGTGACGGATACTGGGTGTATTGGATTAGCAAGCGGAAGAGGGGCCCATTTGATTAAGACTAGGGAGACTTCATTTCAGTCGGAGCTCCCAGACAATGAGAGAACTCCCAGACAACATGCGTGTTTGGTCCAATTCAGATATCTTGTACAATTAATTACTTTATGGTCAGATCCTTCTGTTATCAACGACCAAATTGTTGAACATAATTTACTGTTCTCATAGGGCGGACTCGAGATAGACGGATTTCTTCTACTAGAACAGAACAGAACTTTATTTCAGCATGTGAGGTATCACTGGAATATATGTACTAGTATATACAATAGGCGGAGGTGTTGCCTTTGCCAATAGAACGCTATGAAGGATGGACACTTCTAACGGGGTGAAGGTGAAAGAAGGGAAACATGTGTACGGTGTTTGAATTCTGAAAAAAAACCACCACTTCTATAGGGTGTTTAGACAATTACTTATTCTTGTCAATGTCAAGAATGAATTACAGTTTGTATGAAATATTTAAAGGCGGGCAAATGTAAATGCTATGGCAATAGACTGATATACAATTCGTTGTATGCTATTTCGATATGGTCATTTTCGGCAAATTAGCTTATTATTCTTTGGAAAGTGTCATTTCCCAGGAGGTAGAATGACAGAATAGCCCCTCATCTCTAAAATTTATAGTTAAAATAAGAACGGTGGGCAACGGTACTGGTTCTCACATGATGGTAAAACAGAAGGGAGGATAAGCCGGACAGCAATTTAACATTATATACTACTAGAATCTAATACAATATTCTGTACACAATTGTCAAGCTCATTGTAAAATTCAACTTTGATAAATTACGACGTCTTCTAATATTGGACAAAACCAATGGAAAACCGACAACCGCTATGTACAATAACAGGTTATTGAGCATATCTGTCAGTAACAATAGTTTGTGTCAAGCTTATAACATCATTCAAATCGTACTATAGTACATACAATACACACAGAAACATACGTATAATTGTTATACGTCTTTCGTTATATGAACTTTAAGAGTTTTGAGGACAAGATAAACAATCTATCAGCGCTCATCTAACTATTGTGACCGCACGTCATGGACTGAAGAAGTAAGAAAAAAGATGGCGTCTATTTCAAGAACATGATTAAATTGTATTGAAGCGTTGTAGCAGCGTACAATTGAAATTGATACAAGGTTTCCCTGGTCAGAACTAAGTTAGACTCCCGCCTGCGTAGGATACGGGGTAGATGGGAGGCGGCACAATGCTGATAAATGTGACCCTCCGTCTCCGCCCTGGAAGATCTGGTGCAGTTTGCACTAACAATAACGTTCTCGTTACATTTCGGGATCATCGGTAATTTAATTGGGCATGCGCCAGATTCCACCTCTGTTCGGATCGCTTCACTTCATATCGATGGTAGGTGAGAAACGAAATTCGTCAAGATGGAATAATTCCCTATTGTGAAGATTAAACATTAATGCCTCTGAATACGTAGGACCTTCTCCGTGATGGAAGTAATTAAATTTGGAGGTTTCTCCACGTCTTTCTGAGCAATGGAATTCAATATTTTCTTTGTAAGATAGCGGCCGGAATTCGGGGATGGGGCAGCTAAGGTTTCTATCGTTGTTCGAACCTTAGTTGTGACTAATGCAAGCAATTGAATTCGGTCGTAGTTCCGATTGACTTTAGTAACTTAATATGCGGCCTTTCGAGCCGTTTTGGACATTTCCGATATGAGAAGGGATCTATGGAGACTTTCTATATAAAGAGAGCGGGGGCATTTGCCTCACCCCATAGGCTTAATGCACAAGCTGCTTTCATCTCTACTTTCAGAATCAAGGCGGAAAGTGGCAGAGAAGCAAGATCTTCAGACTTCCTCATCATTGATGGCGAGTTGTTTATTAATTATAGGTTAATCAGGGGGGTCAAGCGCTTCAATGTAAGGGGAAGCATGGGTGATTTAACCAAGAATATAGCAATATGCGTCCGCTGAGTGGAATTTCAATATCTCTCGCGCTCATGTCATCTCGACGCAGACATAACACGCACAGCTCCGACACCAGGAGACGGGGCGTAAAAATTGGATTTTCATATGGTGTCTAAATTTACATTGTAACCAAGACGGGAGATGAGTTTTTGAGCGACTGCTTCTTGTTCCATTCAGAGTAATATTGTAAGGTTTTAATACAAATACTGGCGAGAAGAAATTTCCTGCCCATAGCGCATGAGTTGTCCATCTCGCATTGTGACCAAACGTCATCGGCAGGGTAATGTGATTTTCTCGCTGCGTTGCACCCCGCACGCGAGATTACACCGTTTCTCGTCACCCCGGTCTCCATCGCCCGGCACGTTCCCGTACACGCTTCGTAGAACGTTCACACTTTTACCCTTTCAAAAATCATAACAACTCCAATGTTGTCGCTTGCTTTACTCAGAGACAGCCCCGAGACATGGAATCGGTGAGAATTTGTCAAAAACTAACTGCCAATTCACTTGGCACTGAACTATACGTAGCACAACCGGCTGAGACTATGCCGAGGCTAGATTTTATTCCCTGCAACGCCGCGCTAATTTACGTTTTTATTTCCTGCATTATTGATCCCGTAAGACAAGACAGCAAATTGACAAAGTGACATTTTGTAATTTAGACAATTTCATCAAGCAAGTTCATTTCGGGACTGTGTTGATTAAAGATTGGGGGAGGCACGCTCTACAGCAGGGCCGCACAGTAGCTCGGACAGTGTGAGGAAATTACACACTTCGCGGGAAAGAAAAAAAGTCACGCATTTATAAAGATTTGAACAGTAGACAGTTGCGAAAAAAGTTATTTCTCCACGATTTTTGAAATTAAAACAAAGGTTTCTAAGGATGTCAAGAAATTGAAATACTTGTGAATTCTGCCTAGGAATTCTTCTTCGTGTCTGTTTTTTTCTCCCGGTGAGTTCCAATTATTTTGGTGCATACAGAGACTCACAAGAGACATTATCTAGAAGGTCAGTCAGTAAGCCCAAAAGAAGGATGGAAACAAAAAGATGTGCATTGTGTAGGATTATTTCAGGGTCTCATCACTCTTAATGCATACATAACTAGTCGTGAAGAAGTTAATATTGATCCCCTTTCAAGAAAACTCTAATTGATCGATATTGATGTCAAATAATGATTATAATATGTTCAAATAATGTATAAACGCATACTGCGTTCAAATAATGTCAAATATAGTTTTAAAATAAATGTTTTGAAATAATGTGCTAATGCGTTCGCAAAAGGTGGCACGTATACGTTGAATAATAGTAATTCTGTTCACAATGGTAAACTTGGTTCCATTATATACCTACATAAGCTTCAGCCTTAGAGTGCACGTGTGTCCATTTGCGGCTCATTACGACCATTGGCATCTTTAGCTTTGAGAAAGTTAGGTTATTAATAACAGCATTAAGGGAATATTGCGTTCTACCAACTCCTACATACTTCCTTATATCCTATATTCCTAACAAATCCCGGATGCGTTCCCCGTCCGTACACTCAGTATATAATGGATTCGCAACAACAGTGCCATTTGTTAAGGAAGGAAGCTACTGTCAATTTTGGAGTAGTCACGTAGTGGGCGCCATTCGTCATCGCGCCCCCTGGTGAGCGTGTATGGAGATATTTTACAAAATGTGCAATTACAGACCCGAGCCCCCTAATCAATACGCAGCATCCTGCATGATCCTCATTTAAGCTGTCTTGCTGACCTCTTGTCACTTCAAGCGGAGGTCACGCATTCGGAACTTACAATAATAATCAGTTTTCTTTCGGCGGTCTTCGGATGATTCCGACAGTACACCTGGCTTAAACTGGTTCCATATCGGATGCATAGATCGAACCTTTATCTATATGTAGACCAGAACCCGGTCACTCGAGTCCACCCCCCCAAAAAAAAGAAGATACCAGGAAGCGTGTTTGCTTTGACTACTGTCAAAAGTGACATCTATAGCTCTCCAACCATTTCTTATTTCATTAACGTATCATAAAGTACATACTTATTTATAATGTGAAGTTGATTCTGTGACTTCTCAATCTCATACATGTACTTTTGATATTTGGTTGTCTGGTAGGCCTATCGATCGTTTAGAAATTAAAAAAAAAAAGAAAAACCTAAATTAAACCATTCATATATAGAGATATATACATGTTTTCCCGTTTGTAATTATGAAAGAAAAAATAAAATGGCATAAAAGATAATTTTATACTGTAATAGAATTTACTCTGACGTCAGAAACTGTTTCTTGCATCCCATGTTCACGGCACTCAACGCGGGAGCGTTCATTGTACAGCGTTGCCGTCATTTCCAGTTGCGTTGATGGAGTCTGACAGGATATGGTTATTACATTTGACCTGCCATCATTACTTGCTCTCATATAATACATTTCTTTCAAAATATAATATCTTCACATCCCTCGATCGTTAAAGCAAATAACTCGAGTTGGCCTCTTCACGCGTAGCGCGACCTGGCGGTCAATCAATGAGAGAGTTACGGCGACGGCAGCGCTCTCTAGAAAGCAGCGTCAATAACGCTATATATCATGTATGGAATGATCGCCAATTACTCATTTCCGAAATAATGCTGTTGAAATGAGCATTAGGTCGTGTTATCCCTTTTCATACCGATAGACGGATCGATGGATCAGCGTTTATTTCATGTCATAAGCGGCAGGGAGTTATGATAGCGGTAATAAAGTATAAACTATCGGCGTTTTTGATTTCTTGTCGAGGGCCGGTTATGGTAGTCGAGAGCGTATGATATAGGGACGGGGGGTCCTTTAAGAACGGGAAAGATTGATGGAAAAACGATAGAATCATATGCTAATGGTGTCTCCCATAGCAGAAAAATAGGTTCTTAATAAACACAATCTTATCAACGACGTTGATAAGATTGTGTCCACTGACTTATCTTACTAATGAGTAATGCTGCAGCGTAAATTTTTTGAATAATGTGTAATATGATTGAGGGAAGTTAAACAACAGGGAAAAAAACACCCAAAAAATCAAGCATATTTTCGATTAAGTTGTGTTCTTTACGAAATTATGGATTTTGAATAAGAAGAGGCATACTAATTGCAATGCTATCTTAAAGTTGTATTTGTACTTAGCTGTTTGAAACTAGTTTCAAACTAGTTTCAAACTACATTATGTTAAAGTAGTTAAGGGGGCATTCTACGGTTGTATAGTCCCTTCAAAAAGTAAGTTTTGCAGGTGTTTCATTGGCTGTGCCCTAGTGTCTTTGTATTTTATGCAATAGGAATGGAGTTTTGTTCCAATTAAATTGATTTTCATGCAGTTTTATTGCATTCTAAATTTATATCACTACTCTCTCTACTTGGAAGTGTAGGCATCATTGAAT
>JAUTBV010023013.1:0-21642 GCA_032361325.1 Lepetodrilus fucensis | reverse complement strand
GTTTGACAATGTAGAAGATGGCCAGGAAGTGGGTCCAGAGATCCTTACAATTGACGGAAAGGTACCAGAGCCAATGGCTGAAGAGAATTCAGAATCTATTGTTGCATCCACTGAAGACAAGACAAGTGAACAGAAACCTTCTACTGCAGCAGACTTTACACCAGGTGGCTGGTTTGACAATGTAGAAGATGGCCAGGAAGTGGGTCCAGAGATCCTTACAATTGACGGAAAGGTACCAGAGCCAATGGTTGAAGAGGATTCAGAATCTATTGTTGCATCCACTGAAGAGAAGACAGATGAACAGAAACCTACTGCAGCAGACTTTACACCAGGTGGCTGGTTTGACAATGTAGAAGATGGCCAAGAAGTGGGTCCAGAGATCCTTACAATTAATGGAAAGGTTCCAGAGCCAATTGTTGAAGAGGATTCTGAATCTATAGCCACACACACTGAAGACAAGACAGATGAACAAGGATGTTCTGTTTCTTTATTTACACCTGGTGGCTGGTTTGATAAGGTGGAAGAAGCTGAAGATCTTCCTGTGGAAGACATGACAGAACCTATCAAGGAAGATGCATCACATATGGGCATTTCATCCACTGAAGATAAGACACCTGGCAGTGAAGACGAATCAGACACTATTGTCTCTCCATGTGATGTCATTGATAATGGAGAAGACAGACACATTGTTGTCTCGGGTGTCCTTGTTGATGAAGTGTCTCTTGAAGAAATGACAATGGATGAATCACAAGCAGTGGTATCCAATATTGAAGCTGAAACATTTGACCAAGAACAGGAAGTCACAAGTTCATTCCAAGATGGCATGTCAGATACTGAAGGTGGTGAAGAGGCAATCGCTCTTGCTGAAGAGGTACCGAAGATCATGACTGAAGATGAATCACAACCTTTGGAACCATTGAGTGAACAGAAGACAACTGACCAACATGAACAAGCTGCCAATGATTTAACAATCGAAAGTTCTGTCAGTGTAGACTTGCAAACTGTTTGTCAAGAAGAACCAGATGAGAGAAACATTGCAGATGAGATGAAAATCAAGCTAGATGACAATAAGACAGCAGTTGACAATGCTGACAATGAAGAAGAAACAGAAGCTACATCTGCTATGTCTTCCACTGAGACAGAGACACATGAATCCTGTGAAGGAGAATCGCATGTGATGGAGAAATCCACTGAAGATTTGCTAGAAAACGAGCAAGAGGATAATGGTGCCTCTCAGGAAAGCTGCCAATTGTCTCCAGATGAATCTGTGTCCACAAGCTGGTTTGATGAAACAGTTGATATGGGATCTAGCACAGAGTCCAGGTCAAAAGAAACTGACATCAATGAACCCGAAGAGGATCACCTTGCAGACATTTCCACAGCAAAGCAGGATGAATCACAGGATACCACTGAAGGAGAAATCCACATCCCAAGTCCTGATACTTCTGATTGTATTGATGAAGTTTGTGAAGAATTACCTGATGATGGCCAAATCACAATGCTCGATCATACCAATGACTCTGATGTAAACCTCTACGACATTGCTGGTGATGCTACTCTCGATTTGTTCACGTTTCATGCAAATGCAGCCAAATACAGGGACAATGACTTAAATTCATCAAGCGAATCGAAGGATGACACTATGTCCTCTTACCTGAATGATTCATCAAAGCTGGAAGTGTCTGTAATATCAGATGGCACAGAACAGGATCTGGCATCACCAATAACAGAAGAACAAGTCTGTGAAAGAGCTGCTGATATTCTCAATGAAGAGTTGATATATGACCGTGTGGATTCATCCACCTCTGATGACAAGGACACCCCTGACTGGTGCATATCTTCCCCAGGGCAACTATACAGAAGTACAGTGCTTGAAAGTTTGTCAGACTCTCAAGAAGAAAGATCTCCAACAAATGACGAGCTGCCACATGACACTTTGAATGAAGATGGCCTCGACCAAGTAGTACAAGAGAACATAACTGAAGAATCCCTTGAAACACCAAATTTCCAGCATCCGCTCTCACCATTGACAATTGTGGTAGATGAAGACGTACAGTTTCAATCAGATACACCTACCATTCCTGAAGAATCTGTTGATGAAGCTGAGGTGAAGGAAGAAAGCTGTCTGAAGAACGAAAACCTGTTTGTTAGTGACTATGATTCCTATGAAGAAAGTGATGTGTCCCCAGGTGCTGAGCTGTGCCATGATGACAATGAAAGCCTGCTGGAAACTGAAATGGAAGAGTTTGAAACAGAAAGTCCAGACCAAGTGTTAACAGATGATGCTACTTCAATACATCCTGATCCTACAATACTGGATGTAGATGGACTGAGTGTGAATATTGATGGAATCCTGGATGAAGATTACAGCCTACCGTCATATGAGTCATCTGAAGATAAGAGAAAGACTGCTGTGAAGTTTCTGGCATACAGGTCACTGAGTGAAGATGTCTCTGATGAACTAGCAATGCCGGGGGATATTGCTATCATTTCTCACAAAGTTTTGCCTTTAGAAGATGATTTTGAAGATGGTTTATCTCTGCCAAGTGGACAGGTTTGCGCACCGCAATTTGTAGAAGAACTTCATTCTTACAAAAGTGCAGAACTTGAAAGGCAATCTACACTTGATTTATCAGAAAATGATGATCAGTCACCTGAAAGGGAGATCCTGGTTGAGGTTCAGCAGGATACTGTAGAACAGATAACTGCAACAGATGGTGACTTGACATGTCAAGAAGAACAACCCAGTGATTCAGATGTTCCTGGTAAAGAATGTGGAGATGAATTACAAGAAAATGAGAGCACAACTGAAGATGCTCAATCTACATCTGAAGGGGATACTGCAAAGGAAGATTCCGAATCATCCGTCTATGTAACTGTTGAAGAAGCGTTTGATGAATCCGATGCCACTCACAGTGAATCTGCCTCGGATGATGTCAATGTAGAAGATAATGAAGAAACTGCTTCACAGTCTGAAGACAGTGAGGAATCTGATGAGGTGACACAAACACTTGCTGCCAGTGGAGAAGAAGATGCTAGTGAAGGAGATGAAGATGAAGAGGCTGAAGATTATTCCAAAGCTGAAGACTATGCCGGAAATGATGATGAATCAGAAACGGCAGGGTCTGAGATTGGTGCATCTGAAACAACATCCGTATCTGCTGCTTCTGAAAAAGAATCTGTTGAAGAGGTATCAGATGAAGAGGAAGAATATGATGAAGAAGAAGAGTCTGAAGAAGAGGAATATGTCATGTCTGCTGAAGATGAAGATGATGAAGCTGAACACACTGCTAGCAGACCAGAGAGTCCAAGTGAAACATTGCAGATTGAAGAAGAAGAAGATGTCCAAGCTGTATCTGAGGAAGAAGTACACAGTGAAGAAGAGCTGTCACTGGAGCAAACTCATGTTGAGGGCAGATATGTTCCAGCTGATGACTATGAGATGACTTCCAAGCCTAGCTGGGATGGGGATAGAACTGAAACAAATCAAGTTTGTCATGAAGGTTAGCATTTATTTTGTGTATTTACAAGTTTTAGAACTGGTTTCAGGATAATCTCTTCCATATCTGTTTTTTACAACAAAAGAAAACTTAAAGTTCTGTAGCACTCATTATAGCACTTTTATTCATCTGACAATAATGGTTGGCATGAATACTGACTGAATTGTTTTGGTTGTTTTTCCAATTCATTATTTTGGCTACCGTATTGTTCATTTGATACTAATTTCCAATTTCTAATAAGCACAATTTTGTTTCCGTTTGCAGTGTTCATCTGCATGTTCACTTTATTGACTTACATGCTACAATATTTTACTAAAAACTAAGACAAGCATCCTGGATATTTTTATTATTGACCATATTACATGTTGTCCTATTCTACAGATGACAATGGAGAAGATGTTGAGGATGCTGATGCTACTCCTTCGGAGCCGTACATAGAAAATGAAACTGAGGAAGATGATAGTGCTAATTTGTGTCACGGTAAGCCTTCAATAGATAAAGTCAAGTATCTCGAAAGCTGCTTAGCAATCCTTAGGATTTGTTTGTAAATGGATGAAAGATTCCTGCAGCAATGTTATACTCCATAATCTCGTACTCACTGTCTATATGGTTGTTCCACATGTATGGATGATTCAGACTCAATGTCTGTACAAATAGCACATATGTTTTCATTGTGCTTGCTGTACATATTACTGCAATTCATTGCTGCATATGGGTGAATGATTTCTAATATTACTGAAAAGAAAATTATTAAGTGTAAAAGGTTCATTCACTATGTGTCTTGACAATGTATTCTTAATTTAATTTCTATCTCTTTTCAGCAGAGGGGAATGAAGACACAGTAGAAGGTGGCGCTAGCACGGAAGCCACACTTTTCCAGGATAGTGAGATGGAGAGGGCTAGACTAGAGAGGAAGAAAAGACGATCACGAGAGAGAGATGATCACGGCCCCGAGGAGGAGTTAGCTCGTCATAGAGAGAAGAGATCCCAGCTGGAGTCAGAGATGTTGGAATTGCTGACAGAAATACATTCATTGGTATCAGAGACATCCCAGAAGAAGGTAGGAGAGACATCAACTGAAGAATCAAGGCCGGAAAGTGAAGTATCAGAAATTGTAATTGATAATACTACGAGCACGTTCCTGTTATCTGATGATTCTCCAGATGAGTCAAGGCAAGGTGAAGTGGACAGCTATGAAATCTCATGTCAGAGTGATGATAATAAGGAACAGACAGCTTTTGATGATACTTCCAAGAAGCAAGACAAAGCTATAGAACTGTCTGAATCATCCGGAACTCAGTATGAAGAATATGCAGCTCAATCAGACAGTTACATGCAGAAGGAAGTGGTGTCTACAGTGTGTTCAGAGATTGTTCCAGAAGATGATATGCAAGATGTTAAAACAGATGAACATGAAGCTACGACAGAAGATCTATCATCAACAGATTATGAAGAATATGCCTCAGAAAACATTGGTGAAGAACATGATCAAAAACCTGGTGATTTGCAAAGCAATGTGCAGAAAGATCAAGAGATTACAGAACCTGCTTCAGATGAAGAAGCATCAAACAAAGATTCACAGCAAGAAATAGAGCAAGAAATCCCAGCACCATCAACAATAGAGACTGCTGCAACAGACCTCGACACAACCAGCAGCGACGAAACAAGCCAACAGGCAGAACTTTCATATACTGAACATGAGCAAGAGAAAGATGAATTAAACCAAGCTGAGAAGATTCCACAAGCCATAGATCAAACAGGTTCTTCCATTGACAATTCAGAATCACAAAATCTTGATTCTCTTCAGAAAGAAACATTCATTAAGAGAATCCAGGATGATATTGACACAGAAATAGCTCCTGCTCCTGGAATAAGTGACACTCAATATTCTGAGGATGGACTTGTAAAGCTGAGAGATGTACTGGACGAGGTGGATGCAGAACAGAGAAAAGAGTTCATTGAAAGCATTGTCAATGGGATGCATGTAGAACAAGAAGAGTTTAATGTGTCAGCTGAAGAAAGAAGTTTGTCTGTGGAAGATCATGAATCCACTTTGTCCGGTGAAGTTCTTTATGGCAGTATTCCCGACAATGAAGAAACACTCCTTCACACTAAAGAGGACACAGACAATTTCCATGAAGTTAACGATCAACAATCCACTTTGTCTGCTGAAGCACCTCAAGGTAGTGTTCCCGACAATGAAGAGACACTCCTTCAAACCCCAGAAGAAACAGACCAATTCTGTGAAGGTGTAGAACAGCAATCCACTGTGTCTGGTGAAGCATCTCAAGGTAGTGTTCCTGACAATGAAGAGACACTTCTTCATGACGATTTCCAAGAAGTTGACGATCATCAATCAGCTTTGTCTGGTGAAGCACCTCACAGCAGTGAAGAGACAATTCTTCACACTCAAGAGAACACAGATGAAGTCCATGAGGTTGAAGGTCTTTGTCAACAGGCACCAGTTCAGCAAGTTGTCTCAGTATCAGAAGATGTCATATCCATGGAAGCAGAACAGCCGCTATCAGTGGATTCCACAGAAGTTGAAGATCCTGCATTGGCTTTGCTGTATCACCTGGAAACGCATTACTATATTGGAGAGACAAATGGAAAGGACACTCTGGGATCTGGAGTCATTAGTGAAGTTTCTGATCTGGATACTGAAGCTGATGAACATAGCAATCAACCTGTCACCGAACACTTACTAGAGAAGTTGCAGCAGAGTCCCAGAGACAGTACTGAGCAAGATGTGTCTGCTGATACACCAACAACTGAGGAACGTTCTTCAACACCAGTTTTAACTAATACTGCAACACCCATTGAAGATGGTGATGATCAGATGGAAGTCCACCCTGTTCAGAGGCAAATATCAGAAGTTTCATTCCAGATGTCTTCACCAAGAGCTAGTGAAGAGAAAGAGTCCAGCTGTCTTGATATGATTGCACTTGAGAGACAGCTATCGGAAGTTAAAATGAACATTGACGAAAAAGGTATTCATCTTGAGAAGCAACAGCCTGGATTTGAAGAATTTGAAGTTGATGAAGAAGGGCAGCCACCAAAAGTAGGGAGACAAATATCAGAGGTATCCTTTGCAATTTCAGCTCCTGACTCGGAATTTGATGATGCGGACGCCGAGGCCACTCAGAGGAAGAGGTATGTGAGTGCGTCCTCATACACAATTGAGAGTTACCTTAGAGACCCTTCAGATGCACCACCTGTACAGATGTCCTCTGTAGAGCATGTCTTCTGTCCAAGTGCCCTCGTGGTTGAAGTTGGCTCGGCTGATGAAAGCAGCTTAAGTTACATCCACTCTGATATTGATGACAGTGTGTTTGGTATGGACACTGAATCGGAGGCTTCCAAAAGCAGACTTGACATCAGCCAACTTACAGAGAGCGAGCATGAGGATAACACTGGCTTCCAGTTCACCCCAGCAATGTATGGAAGCAGCGATGGTCAGGAGCAGAGTCAGGTATTCAAGAGTGAACTCACCAAAGAAGTTGGTGCATGCCAGGTCAGTGAAGAAGGTAGTCCAGAACCAACGTCACCAACTCTCAAGTCTGGAAGTATGACAGAGTCATTGAAGGATATGACAGAACTGCCTCGTGATGATGTTACAGAAGACAATGTTGATGAAGTTTTGGGAGATGGTTCTTTAACAGGAGATGGTGAAGAAGCAGCAGAGGATGAAACCTTTGAAATTGCTAATGATAGTGATTTTGGTGAAGAACAGTCTATCGATGGCACCTCTACAGAGTGTTCTACAAAGGCGGTGCTTTCCAAAGTAGAAGAACTAGAAAATATGGACAAATCAGACAGTGCTGAAGGTGATCATAGACTGTCATCTGTGGAAATAACTGAGGAAGTTGGAGCAGCAGCTGATCTGACTGATAAGAGTGATAATGAATCCATGGCTGTTTATAAGTCAGAAGAGGAACCAACTGAAGACCCTACCACAATTTCTCAACCACATTTAGAAGAAGCTTTCAAACCGACAGAAGCAGTGTCTAATGATGAAAGTATAGCTTCTGACAATGCAGTGCAAGAACTAGAAGAGCAGTCTTCAGAAGCTGGGGAACAGGAGGAAGAACTGAAAACCAGTGGTGAAACTTCTTCAATGCATACATTGGAAGATGACCAAGAATCTGGTACAGATGCAGCCACATATATCCCTGACACAGAATCTGAGTGGACGAAAATGAAGAAAGCTGACTTTTTGGTCACAGTAACTGGAATTGAGAGACAAGAACAGATCCGACTATCACTGTCAACTTCAGACCTGTCAAACTCTACTGATTCTTGTTTGACCTCTGGATCCAAGTCCACAATTGGTGACTCAGATGCTGACGTTCTGGAATGTGACATTGGTAATGAATTGGAAAGAGAGAAATTGTCAGAAGATGATCATCATAGTGAAGAGCAGGTCCCAGAATGTGAGGACATCGCAGAGGTTGTTCCCAGTAGTGTTCAAGAAGACGAAGAGAGTCAATCACCAAGTGATAGAACCATGGCAGATGACAGTACAGAAATAGAGGACAAATCACCAAGTCTACGATATATGTATGGAAGAGAATTTGAAGAACTCTTACGATTTGATAGCACTGAAGATCAAGGTGTGAGCAAGTGCCCTGAATTGGAAACCCCAGATGTTGATGCTCCCAATGTGGATTCAATTACTGCACAGACACACTTGTTTTCTGTCCCCTCATTAGAGAGTTTGGTTCAAGGTACAATGTCTTCAGAAGAATATGGCGAGCTCATCAGAGACCTAACACTATCTGAACAAGACATCCTGTGGCAAACCAATGAGCAGAGGAAAGGAAAGGTGGATTGTGAAGTCGGGGTAGATGAGATTGAGGTCCAAAGCACTGATGATGACACGCATGAGGTTAAGGAAGAGCTCAATGTAATGGAATTAAGTAGCATTGACAGAAAAGAAGAATTTGTTTCCCAAATGCATGAAGAAAAGCATACCATCGTGAGACGAATGAGTGATTCACACCTGTTTGTGTTGCCCATTGAAGAGAACAACGAACTTGATAATATCCAAAAGACCCCTCAGGAGTTGACAGGAAATAGGACTACAGAAGAACTTCCAGAGGAAGACCAAGCTGAAGATAAATATGATGATGAGACTTTTACAGAAACAGTTGAAGAACAGCTTGCAGAGACAATTCAAGAAGACAGGGAAGAGAAAACGGGTGAGCAGACAGTTGTTGAATCAGATGTTCAAGTTATAGATTCTGCAGAACAAGCTGAAGAGAAGCATGGTGTTGTTCAATCAGAAGAACAAGATGATGATAAATTCTATGAACAGGCAACTGTTGAATCCAATATCCCAATTCTGGAACAAGTAATTATTGAATCAGATGTCCCATGTGTGGAAACGGCAGAACAAGCTGAAGAGAAATTGGACAAACAGGCAGATGCAGAATCGGAAGAACAAGATGATGACGAATTCTATAAACAGACAATTGTTGAGTCAGATATCCCACTTGTGGAAACAGCAGCAGAACAAGTTGCAGAAACAACTGAAGAACAAGCTGGAGAGAAATCAGATGAACAGGCAATTGTTGAATCGGATATTCCAGTTCTGGAAACAGCAGCAGAACAAGTGACAGAAACAACTGAAGAACATGCTGAAGAGAAATCAGATGAACAGGCAAATATTGAATCAGATGTCCCAGTTCTGGAAACAGCAGCAGAACAAGCAACAGAAACAACTGAAGAACAAGCTGAAGAGAAATCAGATGAACGGGGAATTGTTGAATCGGATATCCCAGTTCTGGAAACAGCAGTGGAACAAGTTGCAGAAACGACTGAAGAGAAATCAGATGAACAGGCAATTATTGAATCGGATATCCCAGTTCTGGAAACAGCAGCAGAACAAATGACAAAAACGACTGAAGAGAAATCAGATGAACGGGGAATTGTTGAATCGGATATCCCAGTTCTGGAAACTGCAGCAGAACAAGTAACAGAAACAACTCAAGAACATGCTGAAGAGAAATCAGATGAACAGGCAATTGTTGAATCAGATGTCCCAGTTCTGCAAACAACAGTGGAACAAGTTGCAGAAACAACTGAAGAACAAGCTGAAAAGAAATCAGATGAACAGGCAATTGTTGAATCAGCTGTCCAAGATCTGGAAACAGCAGAACAAGTAACAGAAACAATTCAAGAACACGCTGAAGAGAAATCATATGAACAGGCAATTGTTGAATCAGATGTCCCAGTTCTGGAAACAACAGTGGAACAAGTTGCAGAAACAACTCAAGAACAAGCTGAAGAGAAAGCAGATGAACAGGCAATTGGTGAATCAATTGTCCCAGAACAAGTAACAGAAACAACTGAAGAACAAACTGAAGTGATATCAGATGAAAAGCTAATTCAATCAGATATCCCAGTTGTGGAAACAGTGGAACAAACTGAAGAGAAATTGGACAAACAGGCAGATGAAGAATCAGAAGAAGATGATGACGAATTCTATGAACAGGCAGTTGTTGAGTCTGATGTCCCAGTTGTGGAAACAGCAGTAGAACAATATTCAGAAACAACTGAAGAACAAGCTGAAGAGAAATCCGATGAACAGGGAATTGGTGAATCAGATGCCCCAGTTGTGGAAACAGCAGTAGAACAAGATTCAGAAACAACAGCAGAACAAACTGAAGAGATAATTGACTATGATGCAGTTGGTGAATCTGCTATCGATCATGTAGAAATTACCATCCCTGATGATCAGGAAGCCAGCACTCTCTTGGAAACAACCAGGTCTATGGCAAAAAATATAGCAGCAGAACAAGTAGCAGAAACAACTTGTGAAGAAGCTGAGGAGAAATCAGATGAACAGACGATTGTTGAATCGGATGTCCCCGATCTAGAAACAGGACAAGTGAGAGAAACGACTGGAGAACATGCTGAAGAGAAATCAGATGAACAGCCAATCGTCGAATCAGATGTCCACGACCTGGAAACAGCAGCAGAACATGTGGCAGAAACAACTGAAGAACAAGATGAAGTGAAATCTAATGAACAAGCATATGAATCAGATGTCCCAGTTCTAGAAACAGCAGCAGAACAAGATGCTGAAACAACTGAAGAACATGCTGAAGAGAAATCAGATGTACACGACCTGGAAACAGCAAAACAAGTTGAAGACAAATTGGATGAACAGGCAGATGGTGAATTCGGGGAACAAGATGATGAACAATTCTATGAACAGGCAATTGTTGAATCAGATGTACCAGTACTGGAAACAGTAGCAGAACACGTTACAGATGCAACTGAAGAACAAGCTGAAGAACAAGCTGAAAAGAAATCAGATGAACAGGCAATCTTAATATCAGAGACTACTACTGACCATGATGCAGTCCATGAAACTGCTATGGATCATGTAGAAATTACCATCCCTGATGATCAGGAAACCGACACTCTCTTGGAAACCACCAGGTCTTTGGTAAAATATATTGCAAACTCAAATCAACCTGAAATTGAAGAGCCCACGCTTGACCATGTTTCCACTGAACCAACAGAAGATAGTGTTGGACCTACAGATTCATTGGGAGATAGTAAACAAATAAACATGTCCTATGTGATTGCAGATTCTCAGACTGAGAAAGTTGCTGAAGAAGTTGTGGCAAGTGCCATTGAGAGTGCCCTTCAAGCTTTTGATGTAAAATATTCTAATCGGGTTGGGAGAGGTTTACTGCAAGACCAAAATGATGATCCTGTCAGTGAGATATCTAGTCAATTAGAGCATAGACCAGAAGATAATGGCACCATGGTACAGTCAGGAGACATTGAAACTACAAATGAGCAGCACCAAGACAACATCCTTGCTATAGATCCAGAATCCTGCAGTCTAGAAGATGAGGTCAAATATACAGAGGAAGCTGCTGACAGACCAGCCCCTGGAAGCAAAGAATCCTTGCTGATGAGAAGAATTAGAAGCATTGTGTCAGATTCTGATGATGACTTTGAAGAGGTTGAAGAACCTGTTGAATTGAACCCAGTACCAAACCAAGATGATGAGACCCATACTGAAAGTCAAATTGAACCGGAGACCCAATATTCCATTACTGAACAGACCGAAGACAAAGCTGCGGATGAATACTATGATGATGACTGGGAGGAAAAAGAAACAGACTCTGTCCTCGGTCTGTCAGACACGTCGGGCAGCGTTACGTCTGAGTCGACAACAGTGGTTGCAGATGATGCAGAAGTGGAAGTGCTAGACACAATTCTTGAGAAGGGTTCAGATAAATATGACCAGACACATGAAGATGGCATTTCTGAAGACTTAACAGCTGACATCCAAGTATGCCCTGAGGATGTAAGCGATGCCAAGACAGTTGAGAAAACTCTGGAGGAGGCTACAAGAGAAGCTCTGGAAATGGTGAAATATGATGAAGACTCTTCTCAAGAATCGTACAGTGCAAATGAGGAGGATGTAAAACCTGAAGAAACACTGCAGGAATTTAAAGATGCAAATGTTGATATCGATGATGATCAATATTCCAAGACAACGAAAAATTCTGTAAAACAATCTGAAGACTTACCAATGACAGATGGCAATGAGAAATCAGATGAAAGGAAGTCTGAAGATCAGTCTCAAGATTCAACTGTTGAGCTGAAAGATAGCATGTATTTTGAAACAGCTGAAGAGGTCATCACTAAAACTGAAGAAGAAGTGCAACCTTCAAGTAGTCCAGAGATAGTAGATATGACAGAAGAAGACATTGATGAAGAACAAGCTACCATGGAACCTTCAATTGATCACGTTGAAGAATTTATCACTGCAAAGGAAACAGGTGAAACAGAACACCTATCCCCAATGCTGGAAACTGAAGATGTAGGAGCATCTACAAAGGTTGAAGAGGAAAAGAATGAGAAGTCTCAAGATGGAAGGCATATATTGGAGACTTTTGAAGAGTTTGCTGAAAATTACATTGAAATGTCATCGAGTATTTGCACTGAAGATGAATCTAAAGCAGATAGTGAATCCGATTCTCCACAAAGAGAAGTGGAAACATCTTCTTCAGACACCCAACATCACAAAGAGGAAACTGATGCACCAACAATTGCAGAAAGCGAACATGATGAAGAAATGTCTAGCGATGCAACTTTACAAGAACACACTGACGACGAAGTGATGCAAACCTTGAAGCCAAGTGATTCAGACTTGGAGAGAATCGTAACAGAAGCTACGTATGAAGAAGAGGTAAACATTACACCAGACTACCTTCCATGTAGTCTCCATCCTTCGGAGTCTATGTACGAGTCGTCAGTAGCCTCCCAGGAGATCAGTCCAGACAGGGAAAGTGATTCATCCAATGCCCTTCCCTTCGATATCGACAACACCACTCTCATTCCATCTTCTGTAGAAGAGGACAAAGTGTTATCAGTGGAGCCACTGGATGAAAGCTCAGTTTCTCTGTATCAGTCGGCTCAAGAAACCACAGACCAAACAGAAGAGAATGAAGCAGCAGAACTGGAGTTACAACTGAAGCCAAGCAGTATAGATATAGTTCCAGTGTGTGAAGATGCTGTAGGGGAACCTATGTCCCTGAACAACACTGCAGAAAGTGAAGAGGATGCACAAGTGGTCGAGCCTTTCAGTGGTGAGGTGACTAATGAACATGATGCAATGCCACAGCCTAATGATCAAGATGCTGATCATCCCAGTTTGTCAATGACTGATGGAGAAAATTCATCCATCGCAGTTCTAGCCTCTCCAGTATCTGAGCAAATAGCAGAAGACCTTGACGCTACTCTTGAGCAATTAGAGGTTATGCAAGACATGGAACACACAGAAGATGTGGATGATTCCCATATCACTGACAAGCAGAATATTGATCATCACAAGGAACCTTGCCAAGCTGAAGTGGAGGTTGAAGGATTAGGTATTGTCACACCACAATCCATTCGATCCGAGTCGGATTCACTCGATGCAGAGTACGAGATGGTTCAAGTTGATGACACGGATGATGATGTTAAAGCCGACAGCCATTTTGATGGTGAAGATGAATGGGTGGTAACAGAGGCAAATGATTCTCTATCAAAGACAGTGGAAGGAGACATGTGTGAAGATCCAGATCAAGTGAATAGTGAGACAGAGTTGAACAGTAACCAGGAACCTAGTGTGTCATCTCCATGCGAAACAACATCTGCAACACTATCAGGTGGTGTAGAGGAACTAGAAGAGAAGACTGATGCTAGTTCTGAGATGGTTGAAGAAGATGATGATCTATTTACTGAAGATTCTGCACCACCTGGAAGTCCTAGAGATACAAGACCCCGCATTCCTTCTTTGTACCAGAGACAAATGTCTGCTGCATTGTCTGGTGTGTCTGAGATGCCAGAATGGCCACAGGATGTTGAGGTAGTGAATATGGATAATCAAGAAATCAGAGATGTTACTGACAGTAGTCAAGATGTACATGAAGAAGGAAATGTTACTGAAAACACTGATGTAATGGTGTCATCTAATATGGATGATGAAGCCAGTTCTCTAATCAAAACAGATGATGATTCCAGCTCTTCAACTGCCTTTTCTGTCAGGAATCCATTTGCTGCTTTGACGTGTGAAACAACTGATACGGCCTCAGAAAATGATTCCCTAGCTGGGAAAAGACAGGGAGGTGTCGCCCTGCAACTGCAAGAACAAATTATTCCCCAAAGTGAACCGTTCATCATTGCTGAGATGGCAATACAAAGTGTAGACACAAATGATTCAAAGAAAAAGAAGAGGAAAAGGAAGAAGAAGACATCCCAAGTGCTGGAGAATGAGCCCAAGGAAGAAAGTCAAATTGAAAAGGTTCCAGATATTCCTCTCCTAGAGGAACCGAAAGATGATGACAGAAAAGAAGAGAGAGACCCTATTGGAGCATCTGCAGAAGCCATTGAACCATCCAAAGCCGCTTTGACAGATGCAGCACAAGCACCTGATTTACCGCAAAACATCCTAGGACAAGATCCAGAACAAAGTAAAAAGAAAAAGAAGAAAAAGAAGAAGACCCCTGCAGCTTCCAGTTCTCTTGCAGTAGCTGATGTTAAACCAGAGGATGAACTAGATCCACTTGAACCTGTAAGCGATTGGAGTCAAGTGGCCATCGTAACGGAGACATCAATAATGGATTCTCCAACTGGAATGCCTTCATGGGCTATGGCAAGTATTGTTGATATTCCAATTCAGGACAAACAGTCCGATGTCAGGTCCAAGGAAAGACAACCCAGAACCAGTCCGGAATCTGTACTCCTACAACCTGCTAGAGGCCCAGCTCCCTCTATTGCTATAATTCCTGCTGAAGAAGAACCAGCGGTGAATTTGAAGAGAAAATCAAGGCAAACATCCTCTGAAACAGCATCAGAGTCAGACACTACACCAGCAGTAAAATCCTTCCTCTCGCCAAACAGTGCAAGCGAAACAGAAGTGTCCGGCACAGGGAAACAGAAAAGGAAGAGGAACAGATCCCGGTCAAAATCAAGTCGGTCCCGATCGAGATCTGTAAAGTCGCGGTCTCCGTCAACACAATCGCGCGAAAGATCGATGACGCCTTCGCTGTATGGTGATGATTCTGATGACGATGAGCAAGATAGTCAAGGTCACTCGTCCAGGAAGAGGTCACAGAAGAAGGGAGAAAGTGTGTCGATCAGTGGACGGAAACGGAGGCGAAGCAGGAGAAAGAACATTGTTGTTGTTTCCCAACCTAAGAATTTCTAAATGACACTAACATTGCTGTATTACCAAATCAGTGAGATTTTCATCAGAGTTATCACTGAATCCAGGCAGAGATGTGAACTTTACCAGATTTGACAATTATGCATGTCTACAAACAGTAGACAAATGACTGACTATGAAGCAACTATGAACATGTACCCAATAAGTCTTGTGAACTCTTAACACTGAAATAATGACATTTTCATCAGAGTTGAGATGGAACCGAGACAGAGATGTGAGACTTTACCAGATTTGACAATATTCAATTATAGAGTTCTACAAACAGTAAACAAGTGACAGATAATGTGAAAGCACACAAATGTATCCAAAAGGTTGTGTGACCTATGGTGTATTATACAAACTCGACAAACATTTGCTAATAGGGACATGAAATGTGAGTAACAAATAGTCAAATTCTTTGATGTCATCTCCTCAGTTTGAAATTATCATTTTGCTAAATGCACCTGTTTACATTTATTACGCTGAGATGAACTTAGTGGGATGACATCAAAGATTAGTCTGTTTGCCATGGTATGAATAAATAAATACTGTAGTAATTTGTGTATGATCGTTTGGATGTCAAGTTAGGCTGAGGCCTTGTGCCTCTGAAGTATTGCTCAAATCCCGTTGACATACGTTGAGTGTCTGCTTAGAGAATAACTTTTGAAGTCATATATTGTATCATTGTAATACGTTCTTTATTCAATATGTGTCTAAAACAGTTACAACTAGTATAGGCTTAGAAACAGAATATTTCAATGGAATGATTTTATGTATAGATGAAATATGTATTATGTATGCTATATGTTAGTGGTATGTTAGTGGTATGTCAACAAGGATTATCCCTGATATCCGTAACTTGACATCCAAATGATGCCAAATATATGGTATTTATCATGTCTCAATTCATATCTCTATTGGTAATGTACATCAGCAAGCTTATCAAAGGCAATATAAAATAATTATACCAATATTGATAAAGCCAATGTGAATATTTTTATTTTGGGGAAACAAAATGTGCATTCAACATTATATTATGTGTTTTGTTAACTTGAAGAGGAATAAGTATGATTTAAGAAAGAATTCTGCAAACAATGGAATACTTTCTTATTTGTCTTGTATCCTATGATATGACAAACGCATACCGATATGTTTAAAGTACATTTCAATAGATTACCAATGATTGATGATAAGTGCACAGTTGAAAAGTTCAATGTACCAATTCAGCAAATGTGTATCATTTGGCAATGACTTTCCTGTTGTAAAATATGGAAGTATTAAAAATGTATATACTCTGTACATTTGAAGAGAGAAGTGTGTATGTGTGTGTTGTTGAATAACATGAGCATATGATTTTCTATTTTTGATACTTTTTTTTCCCGTTTTCTTGTCACATGTAAAATATTGCCAAGTGGATACACATTGAAGTTGAAACATTTTACTTTTCTAACATGTCCAGAAAATTACGAGAGCCTTATCCAGAATCATAAGAATGTATTGACACTAATGGTGAAACACAAACTTATGAATGTGATCTGTATGTGTATGTACATTTGAGTGCAGATTTGATTTTAACTTTCAATGCATACACCTTCACCCTCTTGCACATGAGTGGAAATTGTCCAAGAACTCTCTTACCGTATATATATCCATCCACGTCGAACCTAGATGAGTTGCCAATTTATTTTGTTGTTGGTTCAGAGTCATATATCCTGAATAGCTAGATTGAATTTCAATGTACAGCCATTATTTTTTTTATCATCCCTTGGTACCTGGAATGGGATCTTCCTGTGTATAGATGGATGGTTGGTTCGATTGCTACCCAGGGATGATAGCATTTCCTATTCCGAGTGAATCTGAAATATCTTTCTTTTGTGTTATGTTACAATGATAATTGTACTATGCATTGTGATATTTCTGTTTAACAATGTATAGTAAATAAATGTAGAGATTTATTATGAAGAATAGTTTTGTTATGTATTTGCCATAACGCAATGCATTTGATATTGATGATGATATTGACCATGGTCACTGGACCAGTGTGCACTCACTTTCTACTTCAACTTACTGGGGAGTATACAACCCAAGCTGCCATTGCCAGTTAGCATTCACATTTCCATCTCATCTGGGTGAACAGGGGTGCTTTCAATCAGCACAGGGCTGAGTAAGCAGCTTAGGCTTAGCTAAACTGGTTCCATGTCCCATGTACGGTTCATACGACTCTTGAGACAGTGGCTAGTTTGGTAAGCTGCTTGCACGCGCTTGTGTCATTGAACGCACCCCAGGCATTTTTTAACCAAGTCATTCAACTAAAGTGACAACACATACTGTATACATCAGTGTAGGACAGGAATGAATCCAAGCTGAAACTATCTGGCATTGAACGCACCCCAGGCATTTTTTAAACAAGTTATTCAACTAAAATGACAACACATACATCAGTGTAGGGCAGGAATGAATCCAAGCTGAAACTATCTGGCACCTAATGTATGTACTGGCTTTCCCGGATCCATCTTCGAACATCAAGGCCTGTATTCTCGAAACTGTGTAAGTCCTAAGTCCTAAGAAGTTGCCAAACTGTTTTTCTTCTTATGTTAATTTGTGAAGAGAATACGGCCCCTGGCTATTATGACTACACATACAGTTTGACGGCGATTAGGTGTCTACAGTCATAATGGCCTGTGTTTCGAGGATTCCCAAGATCGAGCTTAGCTGTGAATACATGGCATCATGCTAGTTCCAAAACATTCATCCAGTAGTTCAGTGCTATCTTGGCGTCTGGGATCACTGTATAATGACTAAGCCAAGGCGATATCGTCAGCAAAAAAATAAGCAAGGGAGGGACCATTTAGGGGTATACAATTTTGTTTTATATTATTAATAAATCATGTACATGCAATGCAGCTACACGTTCCAGATACTCTTAAAGAAATTTCAAACGCATGGAAGAATGGAACCAGGTGCCGAGATTACGAAACAAAACATTTTTTAGTATGTTTTCATGCTGAACTCAAACGTTTCGTTCACAAATTAAAAGGTGCGCTAGAGCATGAACATACTAAAAATAAATTGCTAACCTCGGGATTTCTCAAGCCGATTTCCGAAATTTGGAAGAACGCTTACTACACAATATATCCTGCCCTTAATTTATTTTGATTTAGTATATTTTATATAATTTCCAAGGATCTACATGTTTCTGAAATTTGATCACAATGTATATGAGGAGAAACAAATACTTGTAATTCCTGGTTGAATCTCTGATGAACAGCTATAGTCATGACTGTAACTGTCGGTGAAGTAGGCTACATGTTAGGCCTATAATTATGTAAGACACAAATAGACTCCCAGAAGGGCGTCAATAGTCCACAGGGCTTTTCTCCCGGTAAAAGGACGATTTCATGTATTAATCTGAATATGTTATAAATCGTAAATCTTCCAATTATGCGTTTCCCTTGACATAACAATCATATTGACCGTAGTCGTCCTGTATCCGGGTTCCAGTCTGAAAGGCTCGATGACGTCACCAGTCACCCACTTCCCTGCGAATGGTTTGTCGTCCATAGATGCATTTATGTCAAAGAAAATCAAAGCATTTGAATAATTTACCCATGTTGCTAAAAATGATAGTATACTAAGTCACTTTTTGTAGTTCTACTTAATGTACAAACAATTACAGCTGGAGCACTATGTAATCATTATCCGATTTTCATCTTAGGTACTGCAAGTTTGCAACTACCGCCAATATTATTATTATCATTTAATTATTGCGCAAAATGTATTTTAAATTTGCATTTTGTTATTATTTTTTTTGTATATTATTATTATTATTATTATTATTATTATTATTATTTATTACAATTAGTATTATTAGTATTATCATTATTATTATTCAGATTATTATCATTAATATTATGATTATTACATAAGGACATGGTATACCTCTAGACACAGATATGTTACTACCAGTTCAATAGTATTGGATTTATTTTATTGGTAGATCACCAACCAGAGAATAATAATCCCATTGTAAGATATTCGATACATCCTTATATGAATAAGTAGAAAGGTTAATATTACTTGGACCCGTGTGTAATAAATTATTAAGTCAATTGTTATAATCAATATACGAGACGTGAGAAATGCAAGCAAGATTTAAAAAGCTGAGGCAATATTTATTTTGTATTTCTTGTGCAGAATAGCTATTTTGAACCTGACCGTATTGCACTTATTCCTAAAGGCGAATTTCTATATAAATTGATGTACAAAAGAAAGCACACGGCTGTTATTTTGAGCAAACAAATACATAGATTTACTTATATTCTTTATCCCAATTAAAATGACGATATGTTTCACTTTAATATGAGAAATTATAGTATATTTTATTGTATTATTTTAGTGCTATAGAAATAAATATATCATTTATAGATCATATCACTACTAGAACAGTATACACATAATACAATCTTGCACTTACAAACATACCACGAATTCAATGGTTGTGTTCTCAAGATGAATATACGAAGTTAGATTGAATGTTAGTATGAGTCAAGAATCAAATTACTAAAACATAAATGGTTTATCAAGAAATCTTCTATCACTAAAACATAAATGGCTTATCAAGAAATTTCATATTACTAAAACATAAATGGCTTGTGTCGAGTAATCCAAACTACAGAGCTAATAAACAGACACCATCACGTAAGCCACTCATTGCATCTCCAAGCATTATGCCTACTTGATAACATAATGTAAAGCATCTAAGGTACGTAAACAAAACAACAGCCATGCATACCAGTACGGTTATTACCACAATAGTTAAACCGGATACATCCAAAATTAAAGTTTGACACACTTATGGCGAAATTAAGGTCGCTATTGATCATTAAATTCAAATCTATGCTTGAGTCTTACTGACGATATCGTCAAGTAGTTTTTTTCCATGTATTTTTAAATTGGTGTAAATTAATTTCGTATCATAATAGCAACTCTGATTGGGTTGTCTCGTCAAGTAGGCCTATGTGAAATAGAATAAAGTATGATGTGACCTGTGCAGTATAGAACATTTTTTTAAACAACCAGAGTACAATTAAATTTTCTCTACGAAAATGTAGGAATATTCACTTCTTGCAATGCGATTGTTTAGATCATCTCAAATTGTATTATTATATACATTCGACGAACAGTCCCATGTACTGTGTAGTCATTTACTGCTTGAGGTGGGGGCTATTATTTAATGTAATCGTGTTGACGTTTGGGCTTGTTTTCACTGAAATATAAAATTTAAAAAACTGCCCGTAGACTTTGGGATTGGGGAAAATAGTGGCTCTGAATACTTATATAGTCATTGCATAGGTACCAAATGTTTTCGTATATTCTTTTTCAAGATGCACTTTCTACAACAAATATTTTCTTATATATGTTTGCATCATAGCAACAAATGCTTCCTACATCTTAAGGTAGTTATTACCCCGTTTTGCACGGTTTCGTAGTCCGTACTAACATGCAATGCATTGTATAAACAGTACACGATTATGAAAACGTATTCTTGAGTTCGAAATATCAATAGATTGGATCCTTCTAAAAAGGTTCCTTTCACATTGGTAAAAAAATAAAGAAAGAAAAAGTAGAATGTGTTTGTAATAAAGTGTTATAAAGTACAATTACACATCTATACAACCAATACGCGAAGTTTCTATATTTGTGTAGATAATGGCGATTGGGGTGGAGTGGTGAGGGGTTGGAAGTGCAATTATTTGATCGGCTTCAAGATTGTATTACAAGTATGTACGTTATGTTTTTGTATGAATTAATATTAGAAATACTAAGCTGTTGCATATTGAGCAATACTTCATTGTGACATCAAGCAAACAATTGTCAAAGGAATAAAATATTGCGTCACTCAGACTAAGGAGCTGAAAGCTTTTTATTAAATGTTCGAATTCGGCTTCAGGAATCCGGTATCGTTCTTATTCCATTGCGTCCACAAGTTCTTGAAGAGTACCTCGAACTCATGGACGTGTTGAGATTCTTCTTTGTTAGAATAACATAAATCTAAATTAATATACTACCTGCCCTCCCCTCAAGTAATGTGTTGAGCATATTTACCACTACCATTACAATAGGGCTGAACATTTCTACACATTATTGAATTGAACAACATATACGCATTTACAAATGTTACATTGAGCTGTAATTATAACATAATTACTTATTTGTTACATATACATGTGTAAATACACGTACATGATGTGATTCCGTGAAGTTTTGTGAGTCTCCATTATATTAAATATGTAGGTATATATTCCTAGTATTAATTGCTGTAGTGTTTGCTAATTATCGGCCAATTCATAACATATAATCATGTTTGTACTTCAAAAAACCTTTACGTAGATATACTTCCCCTGCGCCGGGGGGGGGGGCGCG
>JAUTBV010022903.1:0-21655 GCA_032361325.1 Lepetodrilus fucensis | reverse complement strand
CATACTATACACATATAGTGCCATTCCATGGAACTATAGTGCCACAAGTCATACTATACACATATAGTGCCATTCCATGGAACTATAGTACCACAAGTCATACTATACACATATAGTGCCATTCCATGGAACTATAGTGCCACAAGTCATACTATACACATATAGTGCCATTCCATGGAACTATAGTACCACAAGTCATACTATACACATATAGTGCCATTCCATGGAACTATAGTGCCACAAGTCATACTATACACATATAGTGCCATTCCACAGAACTATAGTGCTAGCAGAGTCACACAATGCATATAAAGTCCCATTGGGAAACAAGCTACATTTTCTGCAGGTTCCATTTCATTTAAATATTTTATTATAGTTTTTCATAGTTTTGTATTTTCTTTATTGTGAGATATAAATGTTTCTTGAAATTGTGTCTAGGAAAATAGCCAGAAATGTACATGATAAGAATAGATCAAATATTGTAACTGTTTATTTTATATACAACAACATCAAGTCTCCATATGAAGCTACTTCTTCCCCAAACAAACTGACATTGAAACTGTGATAAATAAATACAAAACAGTCCTGAATTTATTGACTCCTCGCACGTTAACAGGAATCGTACTTCTGACGTAACATGTTACACATCACACTATGGTAGCTATCCAATTCTAATACACACTGGAGCAGAACGGGTTTGCTGAGGCCGAACCAACACTTAACTCCTCACACTGTCTTCTTCTGGCTCCCCACTGCTCCCAGGCAGGCTGTGATTTTACTCAATGAATTTATCGGTGGTAGCACGTTACACTCTGTTGAGGGCGTGTTGAGTGTGGGGCATTCTAGTAACTCAGTTTCAGTGTACGGCTAGCTTGTGTAGCGACAAGAGATGCTACGTTCCCATCGGGATTTTACTATACTCTCAGATTAACTTGGATTATTAAAGAATTGCATTTTTGGGGAAATATTGGATTATATATTTTGACAGGTAAGAGATATTAGATTTTATTTTAAACTTTTTTTCTGGCTTCATTGTTGAGAAAGAGTTGAGTTGCAATTGTTTTTAGTAGCTTTGCATTTGATTTGTTTGTCTGTAAAGGTATATGGATATAGTGTATTATGATCCTACGCTTTTAATATGAAAGTATTTGGTTTGTTTTTCTTGTTTAATATCATGTGTGTTCATTCATAAAAGTAGAAGTCTTTCAGAAATAAAGTAGGTTCAACTGACACTCATTATATACACAGGAAATAACTGAAATTTAATCTATCAGAAAATGTTCACTAGCTTAAATGTTCCAAATTGTTTACAATGTTTCAGTTAGAAATTAACATATATAGTAAGAAAGAGCATCGGGGTGTCTTATTTAATAGTACACCTGTGATTTATTTCCAATATATATTTATAATCTGATCCCATAAACAGATGATGTAAAGTGTTGGGTTTCTTTATATGTCTATGATTTATGAATGAAATTCTGGTTCACTCATATCTGCCTGTGAATGATATGACGTATGATAGTTTTCATGTTAAGAGATCTTCATTATTCTGTTACCTATGTTTCATTGTGGTTATATATGAAAACTTGTTAAATATTGAAAACTGCTATTTTAGCAATAATCACAGGTACTTGTAGATTTATTTAAAAGTAAATAATGCTCATTTGTTTTTTAAATCTTAACACTTAATATTAAATATTCTTATTTTCGATAAGCACATTTATTAATATTTAACACTTAACATAAAATATTCATATTTTCGATAAGCGCATTTAAAAATATTTAACACTTAACATTAAATATTCATATTTTCGATAAGAAATCTTTTAAAAATATTTAACATTTAACATAAACTATTCATAATTTCGATAAGCGCATTCCAATATCATAATAAAATATTAAAATAGAATCCAACACTCCTTCATACAGGAGCAGATTTAATAAGCTTGTTTAAGTTGAAAGCACTTGAACATTTCCTCAATTGAAAACAAAAAATTGGTATTCCTTTAAAGTAAACACATCCGTTATTCTTATCAATGTATTCAAATATACACTGTATAAATGGAAACTTTCACAAAAAGATTTTAAATTCCTCCCCTTGGTTTATGACAGTTTTATCAGCATTCCAAATTACTGTCTAACTTTCTGAGCTCATCTTTTACCAATCAAGATTTTCTGTCGGATAAATTAAACATTATGCATTTTTGGGGCTGGATACTTTAAAAAAGAGTTCATAACATGTTTTTTTATCAGATACTATTGTTAATTTCCTCCAATGTATTTGAAGTCTCCAGGTATCATGTCACATCAAACCGTAATACCTGGACTGACGAGGCGATAACAGGGTAATATTAATCATGACGCTTTCTTAAATACACCCCGCTATGTCATAAGAGTATATAATTTGTCGTTCCTTCCTGCGCTTTGATGGGTTTCTTATCAGTTTGACGAGGGGAAGAGATCGGAGGGCAGTCTTCGTGGTAGGCGTTGTGGCGATGTATGTGTGTTTGCCCGCTCCTGGGTATGTGTCTATATATAGACATGTACATGTATATACATAGCGTAACTGCCTTTGCTGCTGTACAGAAGAAAACTGACTTTTATCTTTTTCTTTTTTTTAACGTGACATTGTGACTTTAAGTGGATGCTGTTCATGTTAAAGGACTGTTGTAGTCAGGAATGACATACATGTGTTTTTTTAAAAGGGACAGTCAATTTGAGAGGATGCTAGTCAAAAAGAGGGTGTTAAAGGACCATTGGAATGAATGGTCTGTTTAACCTTCTCCGTGCTGAATTGTTCCATTGTATATGTGTTTTAGACATATATAGATATGCTCGCAGCAGTGAAGAGGTTGAAAAGGTACAGTCAATTTGATAGCAATGCTACTCAAAACGATGGTGTTTTAGTAAAGGGACAATCAACTTCGCTATAGGAATGATAGTAAGGAATTAATAGTATGATTTAAAGGGGCATTGTGATTTTGAGGGGCATTGTGATTTTGAGAGGATGCTGATCATAAAGGAGATTTGATTGGAATGTTAAAGGACCACTCTTGTAGTAAGGAATACATTATCTGTTTAAAGGGACAGTGATATTTAGAGCATGCTAGTCATACGGAGGATTTGATTTGGGATGTTAAAGGACCACTCCCATATAGTAATGAAAAAAATGAATGAAATATTGTTTAATACCACTTGACAATTTTACAGCTATTGGTAGCGAGTCACAGTAAGAAATATACCATAGCATGGGATGGGTAAATATGTTATTGTGATAGTCTTTGTGGATATTGAAGGTTGACCAGTGTGTTTAGCACAGTGGTAGAACATTTGCACTTCGGAGCCCAAGGTCCCGAGTTCAAATCCTGTCCCAGAATCCTGGCATCATTGTTCACAAAAGTTACATTTCTGACACAACATTGTCTGTAGAGTGGCGATGCAGTTATCATCCTTGGTCTTATCAGTACCAGCCGGTGCTTGCATGTTTACTGCAACATTCAGCACTATGGATGTTGCGGTTTTCTTCATGCTCTGACAAGTCATGATGCAAGTAAAATAATCTTGAAAGCGACTCTAAACCCCATTAAAAAAAATCAAAAACAAATCACGGTATCCTTTCACAAAGCTTTCTTATTCACTAAAGGAGCATAACGCTCTCTTTACCAATATCTAACACACTACAAAGAGAGCGCTATGATCACTCAGCAGATAAGAAAGCTTTGTGAAAGAATACTCTGTATGACTAATATATGCTACCAGAGAGAACATTTTTGTGGGCTGAATAGTACACGTACATGTATACATACATATTAGAGATAATTAATACCTTTTGAAAGAATTATGGGCATATTTACGTACAGTTTTTAAAAAATAAAAAATTATCTGATACTGTTTCTAATCTTATAATAGTACGATTGATTATCAGCAAATTAGAAGAAAAATAGAATAAATCAATTTTTTGTCATCTAAATTAAGTGTTATAAATTTCAGAAGAAAACATTTAAAACATATTACTCTTTAAAAGACTACATTTTATGCTTAAGTAACTGTTCATATGAACAACACATCTTTGATAATGATAAATTATTCCTAAATGTTCCTGTATATTTTCTGCTAAATCTACCAAGGATATCAGATTCCAGTGCACTACTAGTATTTAGTCTTATGGACATCAAAGTGGGAACACATTTTATGACTTCATTATTATCATCAATGCCAGTAGGTTTGCTTTATGTATTTTATGTCAACATCTTTAAGTCATTTACTGTCAGGTTGTTCATCATTATGGTTTCATATTTCATGTTAACTATTTATGCCATGTCCCACATTAGCGAAATATAATTTAGATATTTTTCAGGAATATAATTAAGGTAATTGGTAATGCCATGTTTAACAGAGAACCATAAACTACCATGCTACAGTAGTTGCACGAATAATGGCTTCTTTAGCAGGCGCCTGTTCCACAGATCGATGGTAGCACTATGAGACTCTCGTAACTCGTACTACATGATTATGATGTTACAACTGTCGTAGCACTACAATCGTTTTGTGGAACAGGGACCTGGGACCCATTCTGCAGAACAATTGTAATTCTGTGAGTCGTAACTCCAGTACATTAGCATGGAGATGCTAAGGAGTTACGACTCTCGTAGCGCTATAATTCTTCTGTGGAACAGGGTATTGTTTCTCCAAGCTCTCTTAGCCGTTAAGGGACCATAGCACTCTCTTAACAATGTATTAGCTATCGGAAAAGAGAGTGATATGGTCGCTTAGCAGCTAAAAGAGCTTCGAGAAATGATACCCAGGCCTTCTAAGCATTATTCAGTGGAATTGAAGAAAGTCAAGCGAATAAGACATTGCAAATGTGATTGATACTGATAGTCATCCTGAGGAAGGCCTTGGGGCAATGAAGAGTGTTATGAACATAATTACAAACCATATTCTTAACCATGTTATGAATGTCCATATTCTTATTATTACTGGTACAATAGACGTAGCATATACCGGCCTCGGATAAACCAGACACTCGTCTATAACGGACTGAATCTGAAGTCCCGGTCTCGTCTAACACTAATTACGGCATATGCTTATATTCCACTGCATATAACGGACAAAACTAGCCAGTCCCAATGAGTATGTTATATGCGAGGTCTGCTGTATTAACATTGCCATAATAATAGCTGTTATTTAAAAATGTTCATGCCAAGGTTTAACCCTCTCCATGCTGGATTAGGCACAGACAGTGCTCTATAGGGCATCTCTGGTTGCCTTCAGCATGGAGAGAGTCAACTGCAATAATTAAAGTATATATACGCAAATAACAAGATAAGATTATATAATAATAATAAAAAGAAGATTCATTGCAATAATTGCCACGTATATGGGTGAAAGATTCACTGCTGTGATGTAAAACAATAACCATCTCGCTCACTCATTGCAATAATTAAAGTGTGTATACACTGATATCGGAAAATGGGATGTAAATTGTTTGAGATTTAAGCACTTAAAGATCTAGCCTGGGTTATTGCCTGGGTTATTGCCATTGGGGCTGAAGTCTTGAACACTAGATAGGTCCACAGTCCGTGAGACTAATAAGATATAATGGTGTGTGTATTCAGGGGATGATAATAGAAATCTTGGACTCACCTGTCCAGACAGTTGGCCTAGGCTGTGCCAACCCTACTTAGACCACATCTGTCATACTGACCAACTCCACTTGGGAGGCGAGAGTTCTGGGGGTGTGGGGGGGTGGGGTAGGGAGGATAATGGAGGGGAGGGGAGGTCATTTCACGAACTGCCAGACCAATGGGTTCCATGTTAAATTCTGCCTTCAGGACTTGTATTTGTCCATGCAATGTCTGTATGCATAGTCAACTCATTTATTTGTATGCATAGTCAAGAGTTATCCCCCTCAGTTCATTGACATCAACCATTTTAATGCCTGTTTTTAGTCTTGTACCATAAGACATGATTTCAGCAGGTTTTCTTTCAATGTTATACATCTTGTCTTAAGATCATTAAATTATTGTATGAGCAAGAACTTAATAGTACCTTAGACTAGTATTTGAAATACCTGTAAAGCAGAACAGAACTTTATTTTGCAAGAAATTAATAGTACCTTAGACTAGTATTTGAAATACCTGTAAAGCAGAACAGAACTTTATTTCGCTTATAGGCATATGAGGTACAGAATGTGGAGGTGGCTATAATCATGTATCGCAATACACATCCTTTCAAGCATGGATTCCGTGCAATATCAATGCACACATATTAACATTATTATTAAAGTTACCATTATTCTCGTAGATTTACAACGTAGGATTAGTTTGTTCAGAGAGAGTTGCAATCTCCTGAACATACAAAGCATCAGTACCTCTTTACATTGAAGTGGTTTGGGGAACTCTTTACTTCTGATGGAAGGCCACTGAATGGTGCATAATACATACAGTTGCTGCCTGCCCGTTTCTCAGAAAATCATCAATGGTTTAGAGTTGCACACAAAACACGAGACCTTGTTTTCGTAGAGATGAATGCTCAGATCGTGACCTTTGATCCCTAGGTTGCTATATCTTTATAAAGTTGACAAATCTGTGAGTTATTACCTCCCTTGTTTTTTCCAACACTTCGCTGCGCAGCCTTGCTTCGTGAAATGCACTGCTGTTTGTTAAAATAATATGAATGGGACCCCATGCTGTTGCCAAAATTGAAATCCATAGTAAAAAACAGGGCAATTGAAAAAGAGTCATAAATACATAATATATTTTTTTTCTCAGCATTTCTACATTTTCGGGGGTAAGGAGATCAGAATCATTGCCCAGTAGGCCGTGACCATTTTACATCACCCCCACCCCAACCATCACCTCACCCACTTCTCACAATTGAAGTAACATTTGTCAAGAATTTCTCTCGGAACATTTCATAAACGCTACCAGATTCTGATACAGCAAACAGCGACAAGAAATCGAAATGTTTTCCCTGATCCGAAGAATAACAGGACGCATTTCACATGCCGATGGAATAATGTTTTCCATACTTTTCGTATCCCGCTTGTGTGTAGGGACGAAAGTTTCCATTTGGCTGTGAGCATAAAACCCCACGTGTAAACACCTTCTCGAAGCTTTCGGACTAGGTGCGAGCATTGTTGCCACTCGCGACATGTTCAAATAATTATCACATAACATTGACTGCGAGTATGGTGGGAGGTGGTAACATGTTGCGGTGGTGAAATGTCGCAGTGGGTTTGTCGCACATGGTATTAGACTCCCAATTAAGCAAGTGGCAAACATTGTGTCCATTCCGCGAGTCTGACTGTATGCTTGTCATTCTGCTCCACCTTCCTCCGACTGTATGCTTGTCATTCTGCTCCACCTTCCTCCGGATCTCCACGTTTTCAGCAATCAAAATTTTTATAGTTGGCTGCATATTACCACAGACCATTGGCCGGGATCGAAATTAACACTAGCCCAACTCGTTACAAACGGGTGAAAGATTCCCGCAGCGACGTTAAACTCCATATTCACTCACTCACCGCTACCCCAGACCATTTCTCCCAAAGGTATCTTAAGGACTACCTGTATACAGTCGAAATTCATAACATGGAGCTAGTGGGAGGGGTAGGGAGCTCTAATATACATCCCTGCCCCCTGGTATCCATCCTCGAAAACCCAAGCCATTATGACTACACTAACCTCCATCAAATACCCTGGGATCACTGCCTATATAGAACTCCGTTTTGGCTGAGGAAAGGTCAGCATGAATATATGCATACATTATACCAATCAGAGTTCACTAGTGCAGGTTACATGTGCTCTAAAAATATCGACCAATCCATGCTCTTGTATTGTGCACTCAAGTATAATGTATGCATATATTCATGCTGACCTTTCTTCACCCAAAACAGAGTTCTATATAGGCAGTGATCCCAGGGTATTTGACGGAGGTTAGTGTAGTCATAATGGCCTGTGTTTACGAGGATGCCTGGTATCTAGCCATACACCATTAACCCTCTCCGTGCTGAATTATGCACAATGCTCTTTAGGGCATTTCTGGTTGCCTCCAGCATGGAGAGGGTTAACACAGTGGATATCAACTTGTAGAATGGTGGAGATTTAATGCATTGTTTAACTACAGCTGTGGTAGGTGGTGTCTCTGAACATAACCATAAAATTCATAACCACATACAGTAGCATCAATCTGGAATATAAAAGTCTCATTTTCATTGTCGATTTCATACTGATATGCTAAAAAAGAAAAGATAGTTATTGCCATGAGCTTACATACAAATATGTCACATTATAAACCTAGATATATACTTTTGAATAAATTATACTGCAAGATTGCCAACAAAGATACTTTTGAGTTCTTGTATTACATGCACATCCTTTGACCTTGTGAAATAAGATCATATTACCTACCAAAATACAGTGTACTTCACCTAAACAACACCAAATTCTTCAAATATGATACTTTCACAGAAGGTCATGACACAAATTATTTGTTCTTTGAGTGTCCTTAACAAATTAGGTGCCAGTGACATTTGTATGGAGTGTTCGTGTTAGATGGTATAATGCATCTAAGGTTACAAACACTGCTGTATATAGGGTATTTATTGTTGTCTCCCAGAGAAACAGATTTAAATCGTGACCAAATACGTGGTTTTAATTTCTTGTCACAATCATGAATGGTTGGTTTAAAAAAAAATTATAATAATTTTGTTAAAATATAAAAGTTTCAACTGAATTTAAACCCTTATTAATTCAGCTTCCTTGGTATTAGACATTCAGCAGCAAATGCCTGATTATTAAAGGGGCCATACCAGATGTTTAGCTAGCTGAACAAATGTTCACTATGGTTAACCATAATTATGACTTGACAACTACTATAATTATGTTTTATCATGTCTCAATATATGTGACTGATTATATTTAGGAATGACATAAAAAAAATATTATTTGAACATTAACCTTAGTAATCATGGATGGAATTTGTTGTTATTAAAGGTTCACCAAACTGATCCTTTCAGAAGTCAGTCTTTCAGAAATCAGGCTTTCAGAAGACCATCTTTCAGAAGTCTCTATCAGCCTTCACAACCCCATTTAAAGAGACACACACAGATAATAACAACTTGCCATCCGTTGCCTTTTAATATAATCATACACCTGTCCCCCTGGCCTTTCCGTAATTCCATTGCCACCATCAGAGTCTATATTAACTTTCCATCCTCTAATCTCTTCCCTTGACATAGTTTACAAATCTTGTCATTGTCCAATATTGTTCGCCTTAGTCCATCAGGTATGTGTTCGCCTCTGCGGTTCAAGCCTTCGGGTTTCATCCCTTTACTGTTGTTTCCCTGCGTTTGTGCGGTTCCCCAATCTTCCCATCTCCCGCCAGACACTGCTAATGACTACCTATCCCTCGTCTGTCTCCCGGGTAACCACCACCTTGATAAAAATAAATAAAAGTCAGATAATTTACTCGGTGACTAGCTCTTTAAATTTAAGCTGCCTCGTACTTCTAGCTGGACCGGGCAGTGAAAACGTCCTGCTACAAGCAGCGAAAACATCCCACCACGCTTCGGCCATCATGTGTGGCTGGCGGCTGTCTTGATGTTGAGCCACAGGTGCAATGGACCCTCCTTCATCCATTGGTCAGTTTGCATGGGGAAGAATGAAGGAGGAGGAAGAATAAAGAAGAGGAAGAAGAATGGGGAGGAAGAACAGGTGGATGTAGAAGAGGAGGAGGAGGAAGAAAATACAGAAAAGGAGGGGTGAGAAGAAGAGGTAGAAGAGGAGGAGGAGGAGGAAGAGGAGGAGAATAAGAAGGATGATGATGAATAATGAGGTAGAGACGGAAGAAGACAATGAAGAAGAAGGAGGAGAAGGAAGCAGAGCAAGAGGAAGAGGAAGAAAAGGAAGAGGAACAATAATTAGGAGAATAAGAAAGTAAAAGAAAAAGAAGAGGAGGAGAAGGAAAATATGAGGTAGATGAGGAAGAAGAATGATCGAGGAGGAGGGGAAAAGAGGAGGAAGAAGAAGAAAGAAGAAGAAAAGAAAAAATAACATATTTGGTTCAAACAGGTTTTCAGTGTCACTATGAGGTTAATGCATGGTTAGAGGAGATTTGGCAGGATAGCAGTATATTTACTTAAATTACAAACCTGTCAATGTCAATTGTAGGAAAATATGTTAATTTGAAGGAAGATACATGTACCGGTATGCATACCCATGGAATATGACTTCTCAAATAGATTATGTTGTGCTTACAATATAAGTAAAAGTACATTTCACAAATTGGTTGGAATATGCTTACCGGGTAATAATAATAATAATAATAATACCTTAAATTAATGTTCATAATTATGTTCAAAGCAATATAATTTGTTAGTGGAAGAAAGAGTTGCTTGATAATGTTTTTGATTAATACAGTAGGGATACTGTTGAATATTTCTATTAAGAGGTTGCTTTGTGTTTCTGTTATTTATTATATTACTTTGTGTTTGAAATGTTATTGGGTCATTACAATACAATATTGGTGGTCATACTGAAATTGAAATACAAAAAGGTGCTAACAATGTCATTGAACACATTTTCTATAGATCTATACTGTATTAACCCACCTGCTGTTGTATCAGACATTGCTCTATTTGCGTCTCTTGTTACCTCCAGCATGGCAAGAGTTAAAGGAACCAATAACCACCTGTCAATGTAAAGATATCTGTTATTTCAGTGTGTGTTTTTTAGAAAAATATCTCACATGCCTCGAAGATATAGGGCATTTTCTATTTGTCTCTTAATTTTCTAACCCAATAAGCTACAAAAATGAGGCATTTGGTGTTTCTGGTTCCTTATTATGTCCTTTTTCTTTCTACCTTGATTGCCAAAAAAACAACACCATCGACTCGCTATTTTTGTAGCGCAGACTTTAATGTGTTTATGAACCTGCTGATTGTGAATTCCTATGGAACATCTCCACAAGCCTCTGGTCTTGGGTTCATGCTGTGAAGTCGAGATATACCTGTTGGCAATCTCCTTTGTCTGCGCAGCAATCTCCTGCTTAAAGGATCCTGAATTTGCCTAAATCTATCTCGGCTTTCACCCATTGTAAAATCATCTCCGGTTTTTGTTCGCTATTTGCGGTGTCGGGATACATGTTTTGGTTTGACGTGTCTTTCCAGACAATTATTTTGATGTGCTTTTCTGCTTTTATTCAGCTTAATGCCATTTTAGATGGGCGGAATTTATGTTGGCTTAGTGTGGAAAAGATCTGAAATGTATATCTTTTTTTTCTCCACTACATTAGAAGAGACTAAATTATACCGGAAAAAAACATCCTTTTTTCATTATCATTTTATTTAAGGTTTACACAAATCTGACTTGTAAAGATATGAAAACATATTTTACATTAAAGTAAAGATTGAGAAGAATGCAATATCTTAAAGTGCCGTAGGGATGTTTTGATAAACAGGATTTTATAGAAAATCCTCTTTCTGTGACATAAAATATTTCCTGAATAACAGAGCAGTACCAGTATCATGTAACATGAGCGCATACTGCATGCACCCTATACTGCCAGTTCTGCTAACAAATGGCCCACATGGCTCTTCTGAGAATTCTTGCAGTTTGTTATACAAACAATATGAGTGTTATGGGTTATAGGGGTTTTATTTGTCACTAATATTCTCATTGACAAAGGCCAGATTGTATTTTGCCATTGGGGAGAAAATGTGCATGTAGACTTTGTGGAATGCATTAGTCGATTTCATGGTGCAGCGAGGATTGTATTCTCAACATGTTGGTGGGTGATACCTCATGTGGCTGTTTGGTTCTCATCTGCTGGTGATGTGAGACAGGTAGAAATTGTTTACTTCATGGTTAATTTGTTTGATTTTTTAATATATATATTTTTTTTAAATTGGGGTTTAGATATGCTTTCAAGATTCTTTCACTTATATCACAGTTTATCAGTTTAGGGCAGGAGGAAACTTGCAACATCCGTAGCGCTGAATTATATCTGTATTGCCACTATACTAACAACATATCCTATAAATATTGCATCAGAAAGGTAACTCACGTGTGCAATAATGCTGGGTTCTGAGGATGGGATTTGAACCCAGGGCCTTCAGCTCCAGAGTCTAAACACTCCTGGGTTTTTTCTCATTTGATTACATTATAATTTGGTTGTTCAGTTGTTTCTTGTAATGATAACTTGCAGGTTTACTGCAATGCTCGTTGCTACAGGACTATTTGTTGATGTCATATTGTACCTAGATTTTGAACTATGGAAAGACCATGATATAATAACATCATTTATTTCTAAGTAGTGACTTCATGACTTATAATTCCTGCCTGTCATAACAATAATATCAAAGATGTCTTTGTCGTCATGGCTTACGAGTTCTGTCTCGGGTGATGCGGGTATTCGTAAATGTCTCAGGTGATGTGGATATTCGTAAATGTCTAGGTGTCTCTTTAAATATAAATATTTGTAAATACTTAAATATGTTGTATGTTTAAGATTGATGTTTATTTTAAGAAACATACAATATATGTAACTTTGTAATTTGTTTGTGATTTTTTATTTCTATTTAAAGGGGGTTTATTTTTATTTTTAAATAATAATAATAATAATAATAATAATAATAAAAATCAATGTCAGTGAATCTCAACTTTGTCCATTTGCTTTACTATTGAAACAGTTAATCCTCTCTCTGCTGGATTTGGCACAAGTACTGCTCTTTAGGACACCTCTGGTTGCCTCCAGCATGGAGAGGGTTAATATCCCATATTGTGATAGGTTGTAGAAATGTTAATGTGTTTTCAAGATGTATACTGACAATGTCTACAATTATCCACACATACCCCGGTAATTTATTGTATCTTATGTTGTAGTATATTTACCATCAATATATTTATCTAAGGCCAGTTTTCCTGGCTTTTTGTTAGTAATGTCTTATAGGGGTTTGTATTCAGCTTTACTTCTCAACAGTTCTGACAGCAAACATCTGATTGGCTACATATGAAGGATGAGATAGAGACATTCTCACTGACACGGTCAAGGGAGACAATTCAATCTTGACAATTCCGCCAAATATTGACGAGAAATCGGTGGCCGTAAAGAGATTATCATTGTCACAAGTACCTGATAAATTAAGGCGAGACCGCCAACCCCAGACCTATTTTACACTATCTCGTTTGTTCTGGTGTCCTGGTAGTGCCCCTTTAAGAAGGTTAATGCACTTGTGAAGATAAGGGGATTACCTAAATCTGTCGCCATGCCCATTCAGATGGACAGATAATTAAATTTTTGTCTGATATTGCTCTACTACTGTTTGGCCGAAGGTGTAAATTAGCCCAATTGAAGGTGTAAAGTTTATGGAAGGCTGTAGCTTAGCAAACTGACCTTACGGCCAAATGACCTGTCCCTCATGATTTATTTTGTAAATCTTTGTAGACATCTTCTGAGTTTAATGGTGAAACAGTACAGTGTATAATATCATTATGTTTGTTTCCTTGGAATAACTTGCCATGCCTTGGTCGGTCGGTACCAGCCGGTGCTGGCAGGTTTATTGCAACATTCAGTGCTACAGATGTTGTGGGTTTCCTCATGCCATATAGTTTCATATGGATGAACTATTCTCACTGCAGTATAATTTAATTAATTCATTCCTCCTACCATAAACTGATAAGCCATGATATAAGTAAAATACTCTTAAAAGCGGGTCTAAACCCCAATTAAGAGCAAAACAAACCAAAGAAAAGAAAGAAACTTGCTATGCCTGTACAATATTTTTTAATTTTTACTTAAATTTGAGTTTGGTTATATCACTATCAGGAATAAATTGCTCATGGCGTGTAAATTAGTGCCAGGAGGAAACATGCAACACATGTAGTACTTTTTAACATTGCAAGCACCTGCTGGTACTGATGAACCAATGATCATGATTACACTGCAAAGTCCATACAGACATCCTGTACCTAACATTTAGCAAATGCTTGTATAAGTACACATGTATTATACTACACTTTAACCCCTTCCCTGCTGAAAGCAACCAGAGAAAGTACCTGTGTCTAATCCAGCAGGGAAAGGGTTAAGTGAAGCATAGCTGAAATGAAATATTCTTGTAAACCATAGGAATGTTAAAAGACAATTGTAACAATTTTTATTTGTTAATATTATTTGATGGGCACAATCATAATTATATTGTAATAAATATCTCAAATACGACTAACATTTATCAATTTTATGACATCACCATATGACACTAAATGTCTGTGATAATAGATACTATAATGTGTTGATTGAACTAGTGCTTTACGTAGCAGCAGGAATATTTCACTCATACACAACTACTCCTATAATTAAAGCAACAGGATAAATAATAATATTAATAATAATAATAATAATAATAATAATATAATAATGATGTCTACATGTATATATTGCACCAAATCTGTGTTCTAAAGAATGCTGAAAGTGTTACATTAGTACCCTGATCAATGGACAAACACAGGTTTTTTTCTCAACTCCATAGGGAGTATACAGTACATAATTATGTCAAATCCTGTTGCAGTAAAACATGTTAGCAGCAGTGTAGTCGATGACCTCAGTTTTATGAGATGAGCTTCGACAGACCCACATGAACTAGACAGTGTTTTGTCTAACCACCTAGTAAAACAATAGTCGCTAGCTGAGCCAAGATTACGTCGGTGTCGTAACTTATCTACACAAGGAGTCGACGCCAGACCCAGCGGGATGCTGGGAAATTACGCTTTTTAAAGTTCAGAGTCCTTCGTGATCTCCAACACAACTTCCACTATCGGATGAACAATTTGGTGATTCAAAGTCTGGAATGGTGTGATTTAATAGGGATCAGTTGGAAATGTGACGGATATTAATTATAGTTAAACGTGTGTAGGCTACATTTGCAACGAGGTCTGTTGCCTTAGTGTGACTGCTGTTTTGAGTTTTGGTTTCCAAGGCGTTAATCGTACTTTAAATCTAATGGAGTTTTCATACCGGTAGTTAACCTTTGTGAAATTTCATCTTTTTTGTTGAGAGAGAACTGTAGCTGGAGTGTACCACCTTTTTCCAGTTTGTTTTTCTATCTTTTTAGTTTTAAATCATGGAATAATATGCTAACTTTTTCCTATAAATAAAACTTCTCCATCAAAGAGAAGATACTATGCCACCATAGAGGTTTAAACTCAGAACCTCTGGGTTGTAATTCAACACACTCACCATCACCCCATCCATAACAACCTTATACATACAGAACATATGAATATACCATTTGTAACTATTAATGTGTAATATTCGTTACATATGTGAAATAATTTTGAAAGCAGCTCCAAACCAATTGAAAACAAAAAACAAATACCAACAACAACAACAAAAACATCACATAATTTTTAACCGACACTTCTCTTTAGGGCCTCTTTGATTGCTTCCAGCAAAGCGAGAGTTAAACAATTATATTGCATACAAACACCTGTTGTTTTTCAGTTCTCCTTACTTCCTTTTTGTAACAGTACCTCATATGCCAAGGGTTCTCGGCCTGAACAAAGGAAAAGGTTTTCTTCTGTTCTGCTCTGTTCTGATAGGACATCTTTGGCAGCCAGCAGGAAAGCGAGGGTTAAACCAGTGAAGCCATGTTCAAAGGCACCTTAAGTTTGACCCTATCTCTGCTGGAATAGTCACAGCCACTGCTCATTAGGGCATCTTCGGTTGCCTTCAGCAGGGAGATGGTTAATCCCATATATTGCAGTCACACAAACATGCCCCGAGTCAACGACATGCCTACAGGCTTTGACTGCAGCTTTGACTTGGTCCTTGGAAGGAGGTCTTCAACAGCGACTTATCTGATCTCCAGGAATGTGCCGATCTCTCGATATCAATTCATCTACCCTGTAATTGATTTCTAGAATAGATTCTCATCTTTTTCATGTTCTGCCACTCGCCCCCAGGGGCATGATGGGAGAGGACCAGAATGAGGCTGGACGCTAACTACTGTCGGTCAGTTAGGGTCTGTTAGTGTTAGCTCGGCCAATAAGCCCCAGTCCATAATTAAAGGTGTAGGCATCTTCTGTATATACTTGTACCATCTTGTATGAAGACTGCCCTCGGCAACTCATTTCCATTAACCCATTATATTCCAAAAACCTTTGTCAATTAAAAATACCTTATTTGATGAAATATTGTGATAAAATGTCCATAAAATGAATTTTTGGTTATATTAAATTTACAGTTAAAATTTGATTAAAAAATAACTAAATAGTACATTGAATCGTGTTTAGAGATATAGTTGGATTACATGAGGTGGGAAAGGGTTAACCAGAGATATGTTTATCCAGACAGCACCGTGTGATTACCGAAATAGATCGGTCTTAATTGTACTAAATGGCAGTCAATCACTGAGTCATCCCTTCAAAGTGATATTGATGAAGTTGCAAAATTAGCATCTTTTGCAACCCGATAAAAGGTCATATAATGCAACATTGACTGTCTGCACTCTTTAGCTTAATGGAGATTTTAAATACATATTACATATACCAGTTATTGAGAGTATATTAAGGTTTTATTTCTTAATCAGATGACTTAAAGATGCAATTATACAAAATTGTTCCGGAATAGTTTGACTCCGTAACAGATATATTTGAGGGTCCATAATATATCTACAAATCAACAATATTTCTATAGGTCTTCAAATATTTCAATTTATCTACAATAGATAGCCTACTCTACATATCTATGTGGCATCTACATTCCTACAATGTCAACGAGGACAATATTATGTCCTAACCGACACTAAGCATTGAAATTTTGAGAATACCTCTAAAAATAAGTATAATAATTGTGCTAAAAATCTTACTTGGGAATGCCATTTATCTCTTTTGTAAGTTAAATAGTTGTCAAGTTAATGTTAAACAATGTAACTTTTCGGAATAAGCAAGACCGTATCGCTCGCAAGTATTCCTACGTTAGAAATTAGTTACCGGAGCTATCTAACGGAATCTGTTTATCATTACAACCTGTTCCATCTAAGAAGACTCGTATCCATTGTATACCTGGTGTTAGTCGTTATCTGCGGAATTCACGTGTTTATTTCATTAGCGACGGAACTGGCACAAACAGAAAACAACGTGTCTCAATGAGCCATACAAATGGCTCTTAATACAATTAATACCAACATTCTAACAGATTCTCGGAATAAATATAGAACAAAAAGAAAATTATGACATTTCTTTTCTCTGTGAGAATTCTCGCAAACAATTAAGGAAGATAATTAGATGTTGCATGCTGGAATCTGTGTTAACGGTATCGGTATTTTAGTTAGTCTACTTTTCTGACACGTTGTCATTAAATGAACAAACCTCTCATCTTTTCAGATCTCCGAACGGTGTCAGATTTACGCGATTGGATACTTTGCGTTGGCAGGAACTGTCCGACAAACTTTACGTTCTCCTGAGGTAAGTCATATGTTTTGTACTTTGTTTTTTTGCAAGAATATCGTTATTAACCTTTAGCTTTGATTAGGAACTGGAGCACCCGGAAGGGGTGTTGCTTGAGTCATAGAGGATATGTTAATATGTTTAATAGTCCAAAGGTCCATGCGATTCTTTGATATTGACATTAGTGTAGTTAACCTTACAGAAAAAAGCCCTGAGGAAATTGATGTGTTAATAATAAAAATCATTTGTTAATCATTTTATTATGAATATTCAGCATATCTGCTCAAACTTCAAAATTGTTAGTAGCATTATGGTAAACAAACAAATGCACACACGCAAACATTCACACACAAACATTCACACATACACACACACACACACACACAACTTACACACACAAACATTCACACACATACAAACACACACAGACACAGACACACAAAACTTACACACACAAACATTCACACACATACAAACACACACAGACACAGACACAAAACACACCAAAAATAATATACACACAGCACACACACACACACAACACACACACAGACACACACAAACTTACACACACACACATTCACACACACACATCACACATACACACACACACACATACAAACACACACACAGACACACGCAGACACACAGACACACACACACACACACACACACACACTCAATACGTTGCACACCTCTACCACTATGCCTGACAAACAGTGCATTAGGTTTTCAAGTGGTCGGCAAAGAAATATCACTTAATGCTAGAACGACTGTTGACACAATGTCCCCAATGTGTGAACGCGTGTAATATAACATCTGAAAAACTACTTGACAGTTTCACAATACTGTTTCCTCCATCGTTAATCGAATACTCCGTAGGTGTAAGCACAGTTTGGGGGTTTAGCTGTTATCGCACGATCACATCAATAGTCGGTAGAGAAAGACAAAATGTTTGAAGGTGTTTTCTATTGGGACGATGTTTTAGGATTTGTTTTTGTAGATCTCCGTTCAACAATTCAATTTCATTCTTTATTGCATGTAAGGCTATTGACTATTTATACAGTAATACATTAATAATAGATTTAAATAAGTGAAAGAATCTTGAAAGCGATTATAAACCCCAATACAAAATAATAATAATAATAATGAATCCTGTAGGCAGACAGTACTTGTCATATATAACAATATGTTGGCCAACAAGATATCATTTCTTAAAGAAATTGCATGTTATATAAATAACTGCAAGTTTAGTATTACATTTGTGTTACGACATTAGGGTATTAAAGGCATTATGGGATCATTGGATAATAATATTAAATGGTAAGATTATGGTATGATTAGATGAAACTTATTTTCAATATACTGCTTGTTTATTAAAATACAAAAACCTCTGATTTCTAGTGACGCCAGCATATCTACCAGCAACAAGAGCCATTCCTCTATTTTCCTATTTTTAGCAAACTCCTGATTTTTTATTTATTTTAAAAGACGCGTACCGGTACTCAAATGTTTACCCTCAAGATAATGTCAGTATTATTCAGATATAGAAATGTCTCCAAAACTTTAAAATCTTTTCTATTTCTCATAGTAGCCTCTATGGGATCAAGCAAACAAACATGTATGTCTTTGTCGACATAATAAAAGAAATGCCTTTCTGTTCTTGATATACAAACCCAAAACACGGGCATGTCTACCTGAAAATGAGATACAAAACCACCTCCGAATGCGAAAGAAAATACTTCTAATTGTGACCGGTTGCTTCGAACAAAGCATGATAGGGTCCCATGGGACCCCTTGTATCTTTCTGGGAGCCAGGTAGTGATATTTGATGTTGTACAGAAGGCAAACATCAGCTACTTGCGTACTCACACGCACTGCAGACGTTTCCTTACACAGTGCGATAACAGTCGTGACGGGCTGTATGGAGTTTGGAAATGGGCGTGGAAATGCAAAGGGGGGTAAAATGAACCATTGGTGTGAAGTAGTCTATGAGATTAATGTTTCGGGTTTGGGTAAAACATATGAAAATTCAAACTGTATGATAACAGCGCTTGCTTCCTGGAAACATTTATTTTTCTTCCGAGTTGGATATGTCTTCTGAGTAATATGGTAGCTTCTGAGTAGAGTGGTAGCTTCTGAGTAGTAGGATAGTAGCATCTGAGTAATATGGTAGCTTCTGAGTAGAGTGGTAGCTTCTGAGTACTAGGATAGTAGCATCTTAGTAATATGGTGGCTTCTGAGTAATATGGTAGCTTCTGAGTAGAGTGGGTGTTTCTGAGTAGTGGGTGCTTGCAAATCTGTTTACAAATCATGAAAATGTATTTATAGTAACCTATTGAAAGTTAAATAATGACTTGGAATTATGCACCACTTTCATATTACATGTATGCTGAAACATAAAACACACACACACACACACACATATGCATGTACGCACGTGCACACACACACACACACACACACATGCATGCACGCACGTGCACACACACACACACACACACACACACATATATATATATATATATATACTTGTATATATATATATATATATATATATATATATATATATATATATATATACACATGTATATATATATATATATATATATATATATATATATAAACTCCCACAGCCTATTTTATGTTTTTTGTTTAACTTTTCTTCTCTTTATTTCCCTGGAGAGTTCCTCAAGCTGTTTTACCTTCTCTCCTAGAGAGTTCTCGCACCTGCTTCTCGGTCATTCTTTACCTGCTATCTGCGTGAAAATCACTCATACACGTTGGATACTCATTGGATACACATTTACACGCAGATTTACTTTCTCGTATTCATGCATGGATCGTTCGTCGCATTTATTAGACCATTCTTCCAGCAGGTTAGAAATTACGAACAAAAAAATCCTAAAAATGACGACTATTTCAGTGATATCTCACCTCCATCAAAGCGATTTCAAACTCGGGGGATGACATTAAATGAACATACAATGATCTTGACTGTCTGTTATCTTGATCTCTCCGACCAGAAAAAATAAACATGAAATGCTGGTATTCACTGGAAGGGAAAACACTGTGTAAGTTTATTGCTAAAGTATCATTGGATTTTGTTTATTTTTCCTATTCGGAACATGTGTCGTGCTTTTGATAAAGTATCAGCAGTTGTTAAAATAAGAAGCGCCATTGTAGGAAAACAAGCAATCGGTGGTGATAGTCTTCATCAACATGTGGAACAGTTCTTCTTGATAAACCTCATGCTAATGTACGGCATCCTTGCAAAAACATAGGATTACATTTCACATAAGTGATTACATTTTTATGGTGAAGTTTGAGTCTTGTTGCTCTGGGTATCGTTTCTCGAAGCTCTCGTATCTACTATGAGACCATAAGAACATGTGGATCATGCACTTATGAAAGTGCTATGGTCTCCTAGTAGATATGAGAGCTTCGGGAAATGATACCCAGAATGGGAATTTAATTTAATCTGTTTTCATTTTGCTTCATTTATTCTTTGAAACCTGGGTATAGGTTAAGAACATTTTACATTTTTCACATGAACTGATATTATTTGTGTAGGTAAAATGATACACTTGAACAAAATCTAATATATCATTTATTTCTCTGATTTCTAAGTTGAAATAATGTTACTACAGTATTAACCTTCTCCCTGCTGGATTAGGCACGGGAATTTACAGTTGCCTCCTGCATGGAAAGGGTTAGATAATGTGAGTACCTCTCCCTGCTGGATTAGGCACAGGTATGTACAGCTCTTTAGGACATCTCTGGTTGCCTCCAACATGGAGGGAGTTAAAGTGTATTTCAAGCTGCACAGATGTTAATTAGATTTTAATCGCGAATAATAGGTAATAAATCTAAACAGTTTATTCCAGAAAGCATACACACCTTCCTAGAATAAACATATGTCCTGGAAACAATGCAACAATAAAACATTCTTGGGTGTTTAATTAAGGAGTTGCATAACAGTTTTTAGATTTCTCTACAATTTCTAAAAGAGATTTAGTGTGTAAAAAATACAGGGGGATTAACCAGTCGACAATTTAACTATTTTGTCCAGGTGTTTTTCATAGAACAAATCTTGAATATCTGTTCCCCTCCCTTTTCGGTGAAGGAATGAATTCATGGATCCGACCGAAGCGACTAAGCCCCGCCCATCGCGGTTACTGTTGCCACGCCCGACACGCAATGGAGAA
>JAUTBV010022792.1:15000-20000 GCA_032361325.1 Lepetodrilus fucensis | reverse complement strand
AGCAGCAGTTGAAAAGAAATGTGTTACAACCAGCCCCGGTCTCCCCTAGTAGTAGTATTGTAGTAGTAGTAGTAGTAGTAGTAGTAGTAGTAGTATAGTAGTAGTAGTGGTAGTAGTGCCTTATTGTATTTCTCACGTCGAACCGTCGATTATGCTACTTTGCATTATTAATTACAATAATGTCAGGGAAATGTCACAACTGTTTGTACTTAATAAGTCATTTGTTGTTACGTAATTACTACGTGGTGATAACAATGTCATCATGTGGTGTTCACTGGTATTGACACGGTCACCATGGAAACAGTATTTCTGTTAATCGGGCGATCCCTAATCTTTAATCTAGTTCTGTGAATAGGTTTACATCACGCAATTATCTTCTGTAATTATGGAACACAGTTAATTATCACTAAATTGTGAGGCAATTAATGAATAGTTCTGTAATGGCTGTTGCCCTAGAGAAGTAATTTATGCGACAATAAAATACCGGAGAATCGACCTTTAAAGGACCACTCCTCGCTGTTTTACTATTACCGTAATGATCCACAGCGACATAATTGAATCTGTTCATACAAATGGCCGCCAATCTGTTCTGACAAGACCAGATATTGTCTAGACGCCATAACTTTAATAATATATGAAGTATTTTCGAGGATCAACCGCTGATAAATGGTTTAATTATTAAAATGGCAAGTATAGAAACATTGTTATTTTAGATAACTTCGAAATATCACTCATTGTATTGAATATCGGTTATCCATCATTTTATGGACAGCTACATGTCAAGATATTTTATTCTGTAGAAGTGATGGTTTTGAGAAAAGTCGAAAAGGTTTTCTGAAATGATAATGAGTGCTGAATTAATGGAGCTATTTTCAATGTACAACACGAGCAATTGTACTTTAGAATACGGTATTGTCACTACAGCAGTATAATTATTTCTACAACAGATACACCAAACTGTTCTCTAGAGAACCATATATAGTTTATTCTAATATATTATGTATGTAGATCACCTCATTTTGGTAAAGTAACACAACATACTAGTAATAATAATAATAATGATAACAGGCTAATAGTATATGACCATTCGCAAAAGACAATCCAAACCCTTGTCTAACAAATACTGGTTATCTATCAGTTTTCCCACTAGACATAACCTCTGTCTACTAACAAAGAAAAAACTATCAGACGCAGCGCGCGGTCATCACGGAACCAGTTCCGATATCCGTCGGTTCTGCGACTCTTGCAGCACGGGCTGCACGAAGCTCCCATGCCCGTAGACTTGTTGGCACCGGTTAATGTTGCAGATCAAACAATGAACGACAATTAGAAACCACGGACTCATCAAAGTTGACAACGATCGATCGCCATTATTGCTTCTTGTAACAGAATCTCTGCCCTGTGATGTTGGCTGGGTCATCGTGTTCACTGACCAGATGCGCGGGGTCTTGCATTGTGTTGTCCAGTGTTTGTATTCTCTGGGTTGATGCAGAGCGACCTCTTGACCAATTGACCAGGGATATCCTCTACGAAACGGCCTATCTCTGAGGAACGGTAACCTTAACTTCAACCGTAGACATAGAAATACGTAGGGTCTATGCCATTGCTGTGGTTGGAGTTATGGTATGTAATGGTTACATTATATTCATGACGTTTCATATACAATACAGGGTATCGTTTCTCGAAGCTCTCATATCCACTATGAGGCCATATAGCTCTCTCGTAAGTGCCCGATTGCATTGTATAAGAGATAGCTACGAAGGTCTGGTAGTAGATATGAGAGCCATAAGCCCATGCTCTATATTATGGAACTGGATTAATCTCTTCTGATACAGTTCTGCCAACATATAGGCTACATACATTTATAAGCTCAACGTTGTATACATACAACAATGGTTATCTTAATTCTGAATCCGATTCGTATTTCCAGCTGCATCTAGCGAAGTCAACTACATGCATGTTATAGTAGGCCTAGATGTTACTTGCATGTGTCATATAGTTCCGAATCCAGTTCGGATTTACAGCCGCACTAGTTCCGAAACCGGTTCGGATTTCTAGCTGCACCTGACGAAGTCAACTACATACATGTCAGTAGGCCTAGATGTTACTTGTGTCCTAGTTCCGAATCCCGTTCGGATTTCCGGTTACTGGCGAGGCCAGCAATTCAATTTTAGATATCCTTCTCTTGGAATGGAGTTGTACTACTACTACTACTACTACTACTACTACTACTAATACTACTAATACTAATACTAATACTAATACTAATACTAATACTAATACTACTAATAATAATAATACTCTAATACTAATACTACTACTACTACTACTACTAATAATAATAATAATATACTAGTAGTCCGTAGTCGTCTTAACTTACTGATTGGTACTATACTATTTATATGAAAAGAGCAAATGTTTACCCGATAAATCTACTTTCTTATAATATTTATTGGTCCATTGTGGATGTATTGAATAGTCTGTGGAACGTATAGAATATAGGCAGAGACTAGGGTCTCTAAAAGAAGGTATTCCTTATAAGTGTTCTCTTCAGAAACGTTCCCAATTGTGTACTTTTTAAAACGATAGGGATTCTGAGCCGTGAATGGAGCAAATATTCACAGACCATGATCCACAATAACTGTTCGCGGTGAATCTATAAAATAGAACTATTTCGGCCGGAATAATGTCCTTGGCACAGATTTACTGGCATGGCAGTAATAAATAGGAATCTCTAGCACCGTAAATATTAATGACTTGCATATAGCTGACCAACCACCAAATATATAATACTATGGCTGTATATAGATAGTACTTGATTCAATCGGCAATCCTCGTGAATTTCCGCTTTGCTCTGGACGGCAAGACCGTAAGCAGTTTGGGGTTTAGGCCTATATACAGAGGTCCTTCCCCTGGGAACCGTCGGGAACGTTATAGTATTGTATCTCGTGAGTTGTGCAGTCAAAAAGAATATTATAAGGAATGTTATACACGACGAACGACAGGAATCGTGCTCCAGAGTAGCACTATACGCGCATTAATGTCATATCTGACAAGCTTGAGCCATGAGCACTTTATATAAGATGTTTCTGGGACATGAACGATAATTTGTATTCGATAAATGTATAAATTTCTTATAATAATAAGATGTTTCTGGGACATGAACGATAATTTGTATTCGATAAATGTATAAATTTCTTATAATTTTTTAACATGCGATAGCGTCACTTTGAGCCAAATTTGCATTTGAAATTACATACGTTATCAAGTATTAAGAAAGTCATTTCATTCTAAATTATATTTTGTTTCAATGACCGACTGGTTTGACTAACAAAGAATGTGTTATAGTGTAGCTGGGAATTATTCAAATTACAAAATATACATGATTTCTTAATTTTGTAATGTTGAAATGTTAAAGATTCTAAATCAAAATTATTAAAAATAATTTAGTATCGAACTAAAAATACTTCATATATTAGGAATGTGTTTGTGTGCTTTGATGTCAAAAGTAATTTTCAAAAACTCATTTATCATTCCGTTCTTTCGCCGGTTTCCCGCTCTCGCGCCGTGAAGTGTATTTATAATTCCAGGCCCCGTAGGCACCGGAAATGCCACTGCGACTGCGCGACTGCGTGGGCGAGCGTTCAAGGCTGCGGCTACATGCAGGACAGGGGGTTTGGCGATTAACGATAAGCAAAAATGTTTGCGTTAAAAGTGCAGCCGTTATATGTCGTAACAGAGCTGAAAGGGTACGATTACACTTGCAAAAACAACGCGTCTTTCTTTCTCGTAGAAGGTCTGCAAAGAAACATCTGGAATTTGTGAAGCACGTGGTTTTCAGAATTTTGGATTCTCTAACGACGCATATTTGTTTTCTGAAGTTCTTGAAAAGACATTTGTCTAAGTATAACTTTGGATCCGATGTGATCGTATTGTAACGTAAATCACAGGAAGTATATCCCACTTATATACTGTATATATCTATATATAATTATGTTATTATAGGCATAATTAGTCAAAGTTCTGTACGTCCATGGTATAGCCGTCGATACAAAATGCATACATTGGCGAATGTCTTGTATAATTTCGCGTGAAATGTATTTTTAGTTCGCGCGAATATTGAATGTTTTACCGTAATCGAAAGACATATTAGCTTTTGTCATTGGTATTTTATAGTTATATAATTAATATTTGTATAAGCATTGTATCCTCTATGCTGCTAATTGAGAAACAACATGTGTATGGCATTATACTTCCATACGTTCTACAATCAACACAACTTATACACAAAACAAGCACAGCATACATAAACACATCACACAACACACTGGTATAGACATCAACCTCTGGTGTAAACCCTGAACAAATAGCCACACGAAAGATTCTCCACACAAGATGTCATCTTCTTCCGACTAGTTGTCTTTCTTCTCTTCTACGACTGTTGTATTTCAAGAACCTTTACTTTGGCTATCTTTCAATCAGCAGCAGGCACACAGGCCATTCTATGGAATCTGGGAGCACGTCTTAGGGTTGAGTTTCTTTTATTTTTGTTTGGAAAGTTGAACTTCTTTTAATGTAATAAAGACATGCTTCTACACCCTAGGAGTAGAATCGTGCACACGTGATTTATATAAAATGACTGAATTTAAATTAGTATAATTCATTTTTTTTCAATTGCTTATAATGATGCAACTGTAGATATAGGCACATATAATTATAATGTTTGTATGTGTTTATTTTATTGTTCGGGTGGTAGGCTAGTTGTATCCGTAATGGCACATTCCTTAGCATGTATATGTTAATAATGTGTAACGTCATATATGCAATCTCATTAAAATAAGATTCGAACACGCTCAGATATTTGGAAGCACGTTGACCAGTCAAATAAAATCAACATATTTAAGGAACGATTCTTAAGGCCTGATTTGAACTAGATTGAGTTATTTGTTACTGAACAAGACTCTTCCATAGAACAAGATAAAAACTGTTCTTAACATAAT
>JAUTBV010022792.1:0-10000 GCA_032361325.1 Lepetodrilus fucensis | reverse complement strand
GAAAAAAACACATTGTATTTGATAATGGGGACATCATATTCGAAATGTAGGCCTACTACTTCTGGGTATCGAAGCTCTCATATCTACTACGAGACCATAAGGACTCTTGTAGCCATCTGTAATACATGAGGATCGTACACTTACAAGAGCGCTATGGTCTCAGAGTGGATATGAGAGCTTTGAGAAACGACACCCCGTATACCAGAGTAGTGCAGGATATTGCATCTCTGAGCACCCAATTTTCAAAAAGATTCCCAGAACATCTTAGGTTGTTCCCATCTGTAGGTGGTTCATCTTTATAAGTGTGTGTCCATCTGTGGATACTCTAATTAAATATATAGCTATGCTGTTCCTATATACCCCGGTATAATATATGCATGTTTGGACATTCCTGTCTGTAGTAAGTTGCTCACATTTGAAAGTTCTCATTTTGATTTTTTTCAGTTTTGCATCTTCTCATTTCTGAGTTCTTTTCTATAGGTTCTTCCCACGTGTAGATCTGTAGTCTGGGGTCCCATCTGTTTCCACACTTACCTTATAACTACATATACTCGTAAACCACGACAGTCTCGCTGCGTCCAGTAAAGTGACAACGTGATTGTACACACGTACACTATCGATCACCATCAGGAAGGGATTTTGTTAGGAATTATCCCGCCATTTTGTTCCATAAAATGGCATCTGGACCATCTCGTAACCGATTTATTGCGTTATCATTTCTCACGTCTGGACCCGCTGACATCTGACATCTGTACTGACTGACGTATTTTAAACGTATTTTAATGTAAATGTTTATTTTGATGTTTTTGAATTGTAATCTGTGGGAGTTTGATTTGATCCAGACACCTCAGACTGGGAAGACGATGGCTGGGTTGGCAAGAACCTTTGACAAAAGCCATATGACTGATGTTTTGAAAATATGTTATTAAAAAATAACATGTGTCAGAGATATGTTGCGTTTTTAATACAAGTGTGCAACAGGTATTTACTGATGATGCAACCACGTAAAAGTATAATATAGCATTGGTATTAATACAAGTTATGTATAGAAATATATTTTCCTCATGAAATTTCTTACTGCAAGCAAGTAAAATCACTTTATTAGACAATCATGGTTGAAAAAGAGGGTGCGCTTAATCTTTAATAAGTTCACGGTGGACAGATGTCTCGGCTCGCATGTAAAATATGGGTTTTTTAAAATAATAAAACAGTATTAAGACAAAAAGTGTCCCATCATGTATGGATTATGTATTGTATGTGTAGACGAAGTTGCTTCGTCTCCATAATGCGTCTTCTAAAGTTTTAGTTCATTTACTGTAACACGCACTACGACAGCTCTTTCAGAACTGGATCGATGCGAAGAACAGTTGTTTGAATAACCGCCATATCTAATGCAGTGTTACAGTTCATGCCGACCAACCCGTATCGACAGCAAAGCCACAGATATTGATGTTTCAAACTGACATCATGCAATTTACAGGAATCTCCAAATCCAGACTTTAGACATTGATCAAATTAATTCATCTTGACTGCCCATGTTGATCTAACACGGGCGGAGTTCCGGTTCTAACGCTTGGGTGGAAGTCAGGAGTTCCGGTCTAACGCTTGGGTGGAAGTCAGGAACAACTTCAAGAAACGTTCCAAGATCTCCGCAGCTTCTTCTGAGACATATGGACATTTCTTTGGCGCTTCATCGTTACGTTACATATAAGCGATTCCTAAGACGAACTAGGCCCTGGAACTATCGGCATTGTTAATTAAATTGTTTAAATCATCCAAAATGAGGATCAGTATTACTTCATGTCGAGGATGTTAAAGGTTCCTCGACATAATACTAAAACTGTTTTCGAGAACGGAATCCTGGATGGTGGAAGAAATTGGATTTGGAAAAACTAGTTTGGACCAAATGTATTTACTGGCTTGTTTTTTTATATAGAGTTTGGGATATAATTGAAAAGTATTTTAACGACAGATACAGACGACGGACATTCATATTTATACTAACCACACGAAAGACATGTTTCCTGTAGATGCCATGTCAACATCCACATGGCACGTTGCTATGAATTCAGATATCGGTTCGTCACCAATTACGAGTAGGTGTACTGAAACCATCATTGTTATCTAACAAAAAAATTATAGTTTCGTCTTCTGATTACAACTTGTAATAATAAGTAAATACGAAGACATCAGTGCCAATAAACACCACAGTGACATCTGGTGATATGGACCTAATATACATGAACTAGGTATTTCTGTGATTGGTTATTTCTATGATTGACACGGCAATGTGATGGATGATTGAAGTCTGGTTCCAATAAACATGACGTGCTCAATTCAGTCTCCAGTCTCCAAACTTACGTTTTCCCTTTATTAAATTATATTTTCTCTCTATATATCTTTCCCTCTTCCTCTTCCTCTCCTCTCTCTCTCTCTATCTATTTATCTCTCTCCATCTATCTATCTATCTATCTATCTATCTCTCTCTCTCTCTCTCTCTCTCTCTCTCTCTATCTATCTATCTATCTCTCTAGTCTCCAGCTATACCATAATTAACTTCTGACGTCGGCTTGTACTGTCCTAGGGTCAACCTGTATTGCTGCTAACCAAATAATCACAACCAATTATTATGGACAACTAATCCACGAATTCGTATCAAATACCGCCATTGCCGATCACACTAAAATCCGTGCCACTCAATCGGATGAAGCAACACATTGAAAGACTGAAAGAGTTAATACCGATGTCGCAAACAAGGTCTGCTGCCCAAGAAATATCAATCTCCTAAAAAGTAATTCGGACCAGTGGAGAATCGTGAAATAGATCGATGTGTCTGGAGACCGGGGTTACGTTTCACGAAATGGTTGTATCGGTAGTCCGGGCCTAAATCTAGGTTTACGTCATTTCCTGCTACATATAGTAAAAGCATGGTGCGCCTCCCAGACTATACCTACGCCACCTTCATAAGACGCAAGCCATGTTCACCCAATGTTTAAATCAGAACATACGCAATAGGCCTAATCCTTGTTAAAGACGTTTCGTGGCAATTATTTCGATTTTTAATGATATGTTATATGGAGGTGAAATTCTTTCGATTGACCTGCAAATAGGAATGGCCAAGACGTTGAAGTGATTTTTTTTAAAGTAAAAAATCATTAAAAATAGAAAGAAATGTCACGAAATGTCGTTCACAAGGACTAGCGATAGGCCTTACTTTTACTATAGCAGGAAATGACGTAAACCTCGAGTTACGCCCGGACTATCGTTACGACCATATCGTGAAACGCTAGCCCCTTCTGTGCAGTACGGCGTAACTCTAAGGTTTTCAATATATTAGGGCAGGAGGACACCCGCAACATTAGTAGCGCTGAATTTGGCGGCTATTTTGGAACATTTCAATATTCGCCCAATATCCGTATAATGGCCTCAGACCACAATTAATGTCCTTCTTTGTTTATCACTATTTAGAACAAACTAAAAAAATCATAGTAAATCCACTATACAAATATTATTAATTTGTATTTGCTTGATGATTTCCTTCTTCTTCGGTACACATTTGCTGAAATGCTGAGGTACAATACACCAGTTACTTTTCCGGCTGTTGCCAAGGTAAACAAGGTGCTGGTTTTGGGTGACCCATTTGCACCTGAGAGCTGTGAACTTGGCTTGTTTACTAGGGGGTCCAGACACATTATTATTCAATCAATTGACAAATAAACAATGTCCACAGAAACTATGGAGTCTCATCTTATGTTCCACCTGAAAGAAATATACAAATAGTGTACCTGCAAGCAAGACACAGCCTATATAGGAGAGCACTATGTTTTCTGACGTCACTTCCACAATTAACTCCCTTACTCGTTGACCGTGGTCTGAGGCCATATTCTGGTAAATTGATGTGAAGAACATATCTGGCAAGCTTCATGCTTTTAACCCAAAGTGCACAATTTAAACCATAAGCCATATAGAGCCATAAGCTGCTCCACTAGTATCAATGCTGCAGTCTATGGCTAGAGTTTGAGATAAGTTACTAGTATCAATGCTGGAGTCTATGGCTAGAGTTTGAGATAAGTTACGTAGTTTAATGCTGCAGTCTATGGCTAGAGTTTGAGATAAGTTACTAGTATCAATGCTGGAGTCTATGGCTAGAGTTTGAAATACGTTACTAGTATCAATGCTGGAGTCTATGGCTAGAGTTTGAGATAAGTTACGTAGTTTCGTACAGGGGGGTGCCAGGGACAATGAACCACGGAGGAATATTGCTGCCGTTCGTAAAGCACAAGATGTAATTGGTGAGCTGTGATGGCTACGTCCATCGGTGGTCTACTTGAAGACAAATGGAGAGGATTACAACACAGAATAGTTCTAAATGGAATAATTGGTATTGGTTTGGACTAGGACTAGTAAGGCAGGTTTTACATGAATGCTTTTTCAGTTTGTCAGAAGCCGACTTTTTGCAAATTTGGTTGCGGACATGCTTAACCCAGTGATTACTGTTGTTTTATGTTGTTGTTGTTGTTGTTTTTGCAGTCGCTGCTTCTGATGTTATTGTTATCGTTATTATTATTATTAGTATTAGTAATATTTGTAGTAATAGTAGTAGTAGTAGTAGTAGTAGTAGTAGTAGTAGTAGTAGTAGTAGTAGTAGTAACTAATACTACTATTATTATCGTTATTATCAACTATTATTAATATTGTTATTGTTATTGTTGTTATTTTTATTGCTATTCTTACTGTTTATTATTATCATTATTGTTGTTAGTAGTTTTGCTATTGTTGTTGCAATTATTGTTATTGTTGTCATTATTATTTTTGTTATCAATGTTATTTATATATGATGACTATTATTATTGTTGTGGTTGTTATATCGTTTTTATTAGTAGTAGTATTATAATAATTAGTATTATATATTATCACTATAATTGTTCTTATTGTTGTTGTTGTTGTTATTATTATTATTATTATTATTATCATCATCATCATCTATTATTATTATTATTATTATTATTATTATACTCCTCATCATCATCATCATTATATACCTGTTTATTTTGTCAAGTACCGGTATATGCATGTATATTGGGTAATGGGTACAGACAAGGACGTTATATACCACCGTCCTATTTTCATTAACGAGTCTAGTTCTATATCGCCAAGTGCGCACCGGACTGACATACACACATAGGTAGCAGGTTACACAACAGTAAAGGTCAAATCCATTGTGCATACCGGAAGTTAGGATATAAGATTGTGAAGAGAATCTAAAATTGACCTATGACCTTATCCATCTAGACGTGTTAAATTCCGCTAAATCGTGTGAACTATTTCAAGTGGTGAAATTTGGGAAGTTGTAAATTTCAAATGTGAGCTTTCAAGATTAACTCATTGATGTTACGAATGTTGACCTTGTCGAAACATCAGTCCATGTCATCAATTTGACAGACCGTTATATAGGCTACTAGTAGGCCTACAACTCCAACAGTAACTTTTAATTGAATAAATATATGGCATATTATTAATAATGTCTATCAGTAGAATACGAAGAGTCACTAAGAGGTGGCCCTAAATAAATATTCTGGTCAGGAAACAAAACTTCTAAATTTCGCATGTTTAGTAGGCATAATGGTCTGTGTTTAGAGGATGCCTTTGTAGTTCTACAGCTCGTAGGTAATCTCGGATGTAGCAATCGAGACTAAAGGTTACGGTGTCGTAGTGACTTCATGAAAGACTTCATGAGCATGAAAGGTTGTCATGACCACTGATGTTACGTACACATACACACACACACACACACACACACACACACACCATGTCGCCCTCATTACGTCGTAACGAGAAAGATACGTCTTCGTCTTCAAACATACCTGATGACAACCCACACAGAAGTATAACAATGGTATGCAGGTAGGTTAATTAGTTATCCTACAGCTATTGAAATACCCCTTGAGGTACACACTTTTTTAATACCAGGGACATATACAAGATAAGTCGCCATAACACGCTGGCTGGCTGTCAAGTCAGTCAAGGTGACAGCAACTTTCTCACTGCATGTATGTATACATACGTCACGTGATCGCTCCCAGCGTCTCCTGATCGCCCAGGGGTGACATGGACGATTTAATATAGTTTAGTGGGTTTTTTTAAACAAAAACAAGAAAAAGTCAAAGGTACATCACGCAGACGCCATCTAAAACTCAGGGCACTTTTCATGAAGTTCTTCTGTCTACTATCGGGGTATCGTTTCTAGAAGCTCTCATATCTACTACGAGACCTTACGGACTCGTAGCCATCTCTTACGAGAGCGCCATGGTCTGACTCTCATATAAGAGCTTCGAGAAACGATATCCAGATCATAATGTTCAATCTCCTATGGGACTCGAATTATACAGGCCTATATTGCGATCAAGAACTCTTAGCCTACGAGTGGGTTATAACAGACTGCTATGTATAATTTTATAGTTTCATACTGCATGTGATAGCTTCGTGAAAGGGTGCGCATGCCCAGTTCCTCCCATTTCCCCCAGGGAAGGGTAGAACTGCAAGCTACGCATGACTACATTTACTACGACCTAAGCATCCTCGTTACGAAGTCAGCTATTTTAACATAAATAATTTTGTTTATCTGAGCAATGGTATGTCAACATTCATCTAATTTTGATTTTTTAATTATGTATTGACCAAAAGTGTCATAGGATTGGTTTAACAGCAATACAGCGTATATTACGAAAGCCACTCCATCTCCCCCAGGAAAGGGTAGAAATCATGCTTATGCTCAACTCCATTTAGATAGCGAAGATAGATTATGTAGTCTAGGCAAGATGGTCAATATCGCGTGTAACACATGAAAGTGGCTCTAAACTCCAATTTAATAAACAAACAAAATCAAAAACAAAAATAACATGAGATACTATTCATGCCACTCTGCTATGAAAGGTAACCTACCAATAGTTGTAGCCTATAATATATATAGTATCCTATATTGTTACACACGATGGCACGCCATGTCAAAGGTAGGCCCTAAAGTAGTTTATTTTGGACGTCAGTTTAAATACGTCGCGTGTCCACTACTTCTACGTACACCAAACTGATACAAGTTCCGTTATAAAACGTCTGCACACACTCTGAAGTACACGCATCCCTACGGAAGCTCGTTGGTGCCAACGTATTCATGCGTGTATGTAGGCGTACTATAGGCACGGAACAACTCGATATCCACAGCCTCGATCTGAGGTCAAGCACCTCTTCCCGACGGTATTCCTGACCAGAGCTAATCGAGAAACAGTGTTGCGTATGCTGAGGAATTAGTTATTGAACTAGTTTGTTTGGACAGTTTATTGAGAGCAAGTGGCCCAGCGCAGAGTGTAGTCATCACGGAACCAGTCGCCACATGGGATTGCGCCTACGCATCATTTACTTATATTAGATTGTCTCCGTCTGAGGTTTCATTGCAAAGGGCATGTTACTAGTCACGCTCGCATTGTGGCAATAAATATGCGTAATTGTAGTCGTAAAATATACTTATCAGCCCGTCATGTGTATCTTCTTACCAATATATTCACTATTTAACCATGGATTCGGCACAAGCACTGCTCTTTATGGCATTTCCGGTATAGTAGGTTTCCTACTGCAATAAACTGACAAACCATGATATATGATAGAACTAATCTGGAAAACTGCTCTAAACCCCAATTCAAACAATAACAACAAAAACAACACATTTAATAACTGAAGCAGATCCTAACCTTGTTATGGATGTTGTGTCCGTCAGCACATTAAACGTACATCGCACTAAATGTACTTGATACATTACATTCTTGTACTAGATGTTACCTAAACAAATCTTTTTATTTAGATCCGTGTCACATTTTCTTGTCCAGTTAGTATGTCGCAAGAAAACAACACATAACTTTTCATTAAACATTGAATTCGAGCCCAGATGCCGGACATAGTACGGATATTATCCATTCGTATTTTCTTTTTGCTCTCGTTGACCATCAAGAGCATAATGATCAAATAACCGTCTATTGTATAATAATTGCTTTCGTATATTCTCCGGACAATGAAAGTGAGTGAGTGAATATGGAGTTTAACGTCGCTGTTGGAATCTTTCACCCATTTGCGACGATGGACAATGAATCTATTGGTCTGGTGGTCGTGATACGCATTGATGGGGTGTGACAGGGCTCTATCACGGTAGCTGTCGTTTAATTTGCAAGCAATAACCCTAGCCCTTCTGGGCTTCTGTAATATTAGGTGTCATATTACAACGATACTACACTCAACAAGCATCCTTGTAGTAGGCCTACTTTGGCTCCAGCTTCACGAAGCTATTAAGTCGATTCATTTCATCACCTGAAGGGTTAATTACTTTAAAATCATTCTCATGAAATAATGCCTTAGAGGGGTTCATCTGATTTAATTTTTAAAGGTGGAATTTTTTCGCGAAGGTATTGGAAATTGAAAATGTTTACTAAAATTTGAGGTAATTTTGGAATAATGATAAATTGTGCTGCGGTTGCTTTGTGAAACCGTAAACGGCTTTCTATGAGCAACAGACGCCACGCGTGACAGCGCACACGCGCAGAAACTGCGTAATTTGAAGACGAGGAAGCATCATCAATTACAAGAAAAATCGATGAGGATTCAAGTGAAATAAAAATGTCCATTGTGAGCCGTGGGATATTAGTTGGGGCCTTGCCCTGGTGACAAGGTGTGTGTGTGTGTGTGTGTGTGTGCGCGCGCGGGGGGGGGGGTGCTACTTTTTGCCGTGTTCGGAGGGTGGCAGAGGCGGGGGAGGGGGCGGGGGTTCGAGAGGAAGACAAATGTATCATGTTAATTGTGTTCGAGAGTATAATTGACTATTTTCTGAAGTGACACCACAGAGACAAAGATAGCCCGATCAACATCGGTACGTGATTAGATGCATGAGACGGTAGTTAGCCAGTCAAGGGTTAACTGTGGTGGCGCTAGCCAGTCAATGGTTTACTGTGGTTTGGGGATGTGTTGGTAAATTTGATGGACTGATAGAACTACCCTTATAAATGCAATTTCAAAAGAATATTCGAATACGAATAAAAAAAACTTACAAGAATATTCGAATAGCAATTTTGTTATTCATTTCAGCTCTATGAAATATACATCTTCATCGAGGGAAAGAAGTGGAATTTGGTTATCTGATATAGGCAGAGAACGCAATCACACAAATAGATCTAGTGTTATATTTAGAGTTTTACCAGTTGGAAGAGTATCTCAACACACAAATAAAAGATAAAATGGAATAGCCTAAAACATTGTTAACTCATGCATCAATACCGGTAAATTAGTAGCCAACTAATTAGTGAAATGTGTTTGCTCGTAAATTATCCGTCAAAGCAATTACAGTATACTCTTTATTTGCTTTCTATAAACTGCAGAGCTTTGCTTCGAAAAAGGGTATCATTGATATTTGTATTTATTTATATTTACTTTTAATGCATGCAGCATTTAATAATAACAGACGCACACGCGCGCCCACATACATACAAACACACACACAGACCTACACTTGAGCGCGCACACACACACACACACACACACACACAAAGACACACACGTGTAGGTAATGAAGCAAACATAGTTTTGTGGTCAAGGAAGTATATGTACCATCCGTCTGTGGCTTGACGTACATATGTTCCTATTCTGTATAAAGATAGACCATAAGGATCTTAAAATAGTTTTCTCAGATTCACGTAAACTAACCAACCTCCGCAACCAACCTGCCGGTATTCTGTGTCAAATTTCGTGAAGAATAGTTGTAAAATGTCTAGGAAAGCCGCGAAGTGGATTTACAGATTGGACTGCAACGCAACTGATACACGTTCTCTGAACCTATTACAGTCATGGCCCTACTTTATACACGCGGAGGCTCTCATGTCGACCTGTTCACGCAGGCGGGGGGGGGGGGGGGGGGGGGGGGGGGGGGGGGGGGGGGGGGGGGGGGGGGGGGGGGGGGGGGGGGGGG
>JAUTBV010022681.1:0-21668 GCA_032361325.1 Lepetodrilus fucensis | reverse complement strand
AAAGTAGTTTTCCTTTTGCTTGTACTATCTCAAGAGGAGCATAGTGGTTCTACGTGACGATTGAGATCGTGCAAGCAGGAGGAAAAGGACAAGTCAGATGTTCAAGTTATTTGTTTACCGTTCCTTAGGAGTAACCAGTGCCTTGTTATATGGGATGGAGTGTACGAAAGCTGTTCGTGACGGGGTTCGTTTGAATTATCAGGAACTGATCATGCAGGGAAGCATTCATCTGACGCAACGATTTGTGTTCTCTTTTGTCTCTCAGATGGCAATACTGCGGCATTCTTGAAGTTTTTATGGGAACTGAATATGGCAAGACCTAATAATATTGTTTCTCAACGACTCAATATGCTCAAAACGCATCTCAAGCAGGAAAACCCAATGCTAGTAGAGGTGGTAGGCCACTTTGAGCAATTAGATAAAATTGGCTACAAGGCTGGTTTTCTTCGTAAAGATGAATCCTTTGCCCATCGAATTTCCTGGTGGCCACTGATCTCTATTTTGGGAACCTTTTCGGCAGGAAAATCGACCTTTATTAATTCCTTTTTGGGTGGGAAGTTACAAAAAACCGGTAATCAGGCGGTGGATGATAAGTTCACTGTACTGACATTTTCGGGAGATGAAGAGGTTCGGGTGTTGCCGGGAATTGCACTCGATGCCGATCCAAGATTTCCGTTTTATCAAATAGGCGAGGAGCTAGAAAAAGTCTCGGTGGGAGAAGGAAGAAAAATAGACAGTTACCTGCAACTTAAAACAAGTCACTCTGACCGTCTAAAAGGTAAGATTCTCATCGACTCTCCTGGTTTCGACGCCGATGATCAGCGTAATGCTATTTTGCGAATTACTGACCACATTATTGATTTATCGGATCTTGTGTTGGTGTTTTTTGATGCCCGCCATCCTGAGCCAGGGGCAATGAGGGATACCCTGCAGCATCTAGTTCGAAATACTCGTGATCGTAACGATGCCAATAAATTTATTTTTGTATTAAACCAAATCGATTCTACTGCGAGAGAGGATAATCTCGAAGAAGTTGTTTCTGCGTGGCAAAAATCGGTTGTGCAGGCAGGTCTAACTACGGGAGCTTTTTATTGTCTCTTTGATGGCGATGCTGCTGCTATGTCAATCGAGGATTCTGCTTTGATAGAGCGTTATCAGCGTCGTCGTGATGCAGATCTTGCCGAAATAACGGATCGTATCGCAAAAGTAAGTGTGGAGCGATCTTACCGAATCGTGAGTGCGCTTGAGGCCACTGCAGATAAAATTGAGCAGCAGTGGATCCCTGAAGTAGCCAGTATGGTAAAGAATTGGCGGAAACGAGTTTTAATGACGGACGGTGCTCTACTGGCGTTAATTTTTGCGGGGTTGGCGGCTAGTGGTTTTCTAGGTGCAGCATTTAATACGCTTGGGCTAGATGCTTTATCTGAGTCTTTGGGCTTGAGTTCAATGATACTGACGATAGGCTTACTCTTTCTGGTGGGTGTTGTTGTTTGGTTGCACTTTCTCTCGCGTAAGTGGCATGCAAGGGTTATTACGAGTGGTTTAGAGCGCGATCATAAAGATCCCGCGCTTATTAATGCGTTCAATAAAAACACGCATTTTACTCATAGCTTGTTTCGTCTTCGTCCGCTAGGTTGGGGTTTAGGCGCTCGGAAGAGACTGGTTAGAATTCGTGAGACAGCCGATCAGTTCGTTCAGGCGCTGAATGATCGCTTTACTGATCCCTCTGGTGGAGCGGATTAATGAGGTGGGGCGTGTTACTTACTGGATAATGATGGCTTGGTATTCCTTCAGCATGATAATTACGGATGCAGAGTTGGCCAGGGTGGAGTGCAGTCTTAGGAGGCTTACTCTGCCTTGCTGGATAAGCAGCGAGGCAGCAGCGGTAATAATCACATGTTAACGCCCCTGGCTATTCCACAGGATCTACGCATATTAAACGAGGTATTTTTAAGTACAAAAGGTGTGGATTATTGGGTATCTTAATAGTATAAGATACCCATATGTTTGTCTCTTTAGATATGCATAAAAAAGCGACCTGAAGGTCGTCTTTTACTAAAAAAATCAGAATGGCTCTGAGGTTTTGCTGTGTATGCTAAAGCCAGCAGGAAGGGGCATGATTCTTTTTTTAAGAGCAGTAGGGACTTTGCATTATATCTCACTGATGGATATGAAGCAGCTTGTATTGCCCATGTGAGTCATTAAAGCCTATTTTGTGAACGCTATAAATTTCTGCTGGTCGCTAGCAACTTCAACACCGAATGTTTGTGCGATATCCCCACCAAACATTTTGCCGAGCAGCTCTGCGTTCATTGTGCCGATATATGTTTTACCATCTGCCTTTTCATAGACACTTATAGTACAAGGCATCATCGTAGAAATAATTTTATGCTCGTCGTTTTTGAGAATATTGTAGGCGTGTGTCGCATTGCAGAGATTCACAAGATATACGGGGCGCAAATCATATCCACCGTGTTTTTTAATGGATTTGTGCAGCTTTGAAATACCTGGGACAACCCAGCCGTTTGCTTTTGCATTTTCTGCAATGGTCTTTACCGTTTTATCGGTGTTAAAAGGGCTTTTGTATTCATTTAGCATAAGGCTTGGCATAGAAAACCAACCTGCAGTTGCGGTAACCAAAACACCTAATACAAAACTGAGTACTATTTTCATGAATATCTCCTACGGAATTTCGGAATATTCTAACATTATTATTAATAGTTTGAAATCCGCATGTTCTTCTAACAAAAGCCCTATTTGTTTTGCTCGGCTTTGTGCTCTATTTGGTGGATGTGTAGAGAGATGAGTGGTTATAGATGAGGTGAATATCGGAAAGCTCGTAATCAATGACAAGGAGCGTGTTTCTATTTTGCGGTGATGGTATGGAGCAGTTGGTAGAACAATGCATTGAGCGGGAAGTATGCCAAAGGCTCGTTGGGCTTTCGTGGTTGAAGCTGAGAATTCTAAGGTGATGGTAGCCCTGGGTGGTGTTTAGTCTATATTTTAGCTATCCGTATTAGGGGAAACCCTATACTCATTTTTAAAGCTTTAATTGACCTTGGATTCCTGCAGTTCTATGCTGCTGATCGGGGTTGGATATATTGATTTATAACTAATTCTAATTGCTTTCGAGCCAATGTTTTTGATGGAAAATATTGACTCGAAATACTTAACTTTCTGCATTAATACGTTCCTTTAGGATGAGGGGGATGGGTACTAAATGAGGATTAAGATGATTGCTTTCGAGTGATCATGATAAGTAAAATCACGGAGCTTTCTATAGCACTGGCTTAGATAATTCCATAAAGATTTATGCGATAAGGTAGCCGCTACCGAGGGAGTTGATTTTTGCTATGCATCCTTATATTTGTAGGGTGGCTGCGGTTCTTTATATGATAAAAAGAAGGTTGCGTCCTGATAAATAGTATCAAGACTTGTCTTGCTTGGGTTGGCTGTCCTGCTTTCTATATTGTTTGGTTGTCCCAAGGTCTTTTTAAGCTTCTATCTCGCATTTTTATTCATCAGGTTTGGTGGTTTTTGTGTTTTCCCTTAATGATGAGAACGGGTCTGTTTCAGATCTCAGTGATTCTACTGGAAGTCAAGAAGGGTCGTTAAGGACTCTCTTAGAGTTTCATTATTTCCTCTTACTGTATTAATTTAGATGATATCTAATAGGAGAATACTGATGAAGAAAAAGCTTATTTCACTGTGCATTGGTGTGGCGGTGAGTAGCCCTGGTGTGTTGATGGCTCAAACGGTTTTATACGGGAAGGCGCATGTTGCTGTTGAGTCTGAGACAGCGCTTGATAAGGTTGGCAAAGATGATGGTAATGCACTACAGATTAAAAGCTACGGATCGCGTGTAGGTATCAAGGGTAGCGAAGATATTGGTAATGGTCTGCAAGGTTTGTTTCAGTTTGAGTGGCAATTTGATATCGCCGATGCAGGAAAGGTAGGGGTGAATGTTGATGCGGATAATGATTTTAAAGCAAAGGCCTCCAACCATATTGTCGCTCGCAATCAGTTTGTGGGTCTTTCTGGTGGGTTTGGTACTGTGCTTTTAGGCCGGCATGATACGCCGCTAAAAATGTCACAAGGAAAGTTTGATTTATTTAACGATACATATGCTGACATCAAGAAGCATTTTGCGGGTGAAACGCGTGCTAATAATGTGCTTGCTTATCTCACCCCAAAATTTGGAGATTTCCAAATTGTGAGTGCCTATGTCCCCTCAGAAAATAAAGATAATGATAAAATTCTTTCTATAGCGGGTATTTACGATAGCGATAGTTTTTATGGAGCGCTGGCTTATAATAGCTATGATGAGTCTTTTGGTGTTGGCGACAGTTTGCTGCGCGCTACGGGTACTTATAAATTTGGGAACTTTGGTATAGGTGGCCTTTATCAGCAGGCAAAGCCTACTACTGGCGATAGCACTGATGCTATGGGTGTGAATTTTTTTGTTAAGTCAGGTGCTAATAAATTTAAGATCCAGTACCAGCAAGGCGATGGTCAAAATGTTGGAGTAAAGACAGCAAAGCTTAAAGAGGATGCGAGCACGATTAGTTTGGGTGTGGATCATGGGTTTAGTAAAAGAACATCATCCTATCTTGCGGTTCACCAAACCAGTCATGATAACGCAGATAAGGATGATATTATGAATATAGGAATTGGAATTATTCACAAATTCTAATGGTAATAGTTACGTATTGTTCAATAGGCAGGGGTAGAGGGAATGCCCCTGCCCCTGCCGCTGCCTATGCAGTATAAGGCGTTGCCATAAAAAAAGCGGCTCGAGAGCCGCCTTTAATGAAGAGAGGTTGTTGAGTTACTTAAAACTTAACGCGCATGCTCACGCCAGCTAGGGTGTAATCGTCATCAGCAGCATCGTTAAAGTCGGCGTTGTCAGTTTTTGTTATACCAACAAGAGTACTGACGCTTTTGTTGAAGGCGTGATTAAGGCCTAGTGCGACATAGCTGCCATCGTCGTTACCAAGAGTATCGTCAGGCTGTGTGATGCCATAATTCAATGAAACTGTATTGGCCCCGAACTGATATCCGGCATTTAAAAAGATTTGGTCAAAAGCGGCTTTGCCACCCGCGTCGATCGTTTCATAGTGAGCAGCCAGTGTTAAAGGGCTAACATCGCCACCGCCATATTTAACACCAAATTTTATGGCTTCTATGTTATTGGTTCCATCGATACCTGGATCTTTTTTACCATCAGCGTTTAAGTCTAGAAAAGCCCCATAGCCAGCAGTGTCAATATAGGCTAATGCCAGCTCGACGGGGCCAACGGGTGCATTGATTGATGCTGTAATAGCGTGATCTCCATCAAGATCATCATCCCCTTGAGGGTCATCGCTAGACTCATCTAAGCCAACGGCTGCGACGAAGGTTGCAGGGCCAAATTGGTTGGCATATGCAATGACGTTGCCTGCGTAGCCATCATGCCCTGGGCCGGACATACCGCCGTTACCACGAGCTTGCATGAAAGTGGCAAAGAACGGATCCCAACTGGCTGTGCTAGTTTTGTAAGGTGTTGATAATTTACCCAGCAAAACAGTGCCAAAACCGCCTTTTAGCCCGATGAATGAATCATGGGTGCCGATTTTATCAACGCTGTCACCAAATTGAGGGTTGAGGGTTAGTTTATATAAGCCAGTCAGTCCATTGCCGACATCGTGAGAGCCTTTTACAAAGAGCTTGCTGGCATTGCCGGCATTGGGCTTCCCGCGCTCCCAAGCGTCAGACATGTAGAGTCCCTCTCCCTGTTTGATGCCATCGCCTGATGCATTAACAACTTCAGCTTGCATCTGGCCGCCCAGAGTAATATCCGCCATCGCGGCAGGAGCGGCCATCACGGCTGCGACTGCTGTAGCAATTAAAGTCTTTTTCATCTTAAAAATCTCCTGGTTGGAAAATTCATTACAACTCGCAGTTGAGTTAGTGGTAAGAATAATCCTACTGTTTTTATTTTGCAACAAATTTGTGAGAAAAACTGCCTAAGCTGCTGATATTAAGGCGCTTGTTAGGTTTTTATGAGTTATTTTTTCTTAAGAAACAATGGCTTGAAGGTCACTGTTGCAAAATTACCATGAGTATTGATTTTCTTTTTAAAATCAGGGGTAAACGGCTTTGGGTGCCGTTTTTATGTGTCTTGGTCGGTAACTTAGAGGTCTAAGTGTATTAAAAATACAACAGGTTACTTGGTGCTGCTGTACCGTAATTGATGGGGTCACGAGGTTGCGTTTAATCAAGCTAGTTGTATATTGTACCAAGTGGTACTATTATGACTCATCGTGAATAAGAGTAAAGGTAGACCCAAGGAGTTTGATGAGGAGCAGGCGCTTGAGTTAGCCATGCATTATTTTTGGGCAAATGGCTACGATGGTTCGTCGCTAAGGGATCTGCTTATCGCGATGGGCATTGGGAAAAGCAGTTTTTATCAGACATTTGGTTGTAAGGAGGATCTCTTTCGTAGGTCGTTGGAGCTGTATACTCAATCGAGTGTAGAGTATATCCGTAGCTTATTGGCTGAGAAAACTTCGAAAGAAGTTTTACTGTATTTGCCGCAGACTCTTTTAGAAGAACTCAAAGAAACGGGAAAAACTAAAGGTTGCTTATTAATGAACTCGGGGGCTGAATGTTACAAACTGCATCCGCAGATTTCTGATTTAATTGAATACGAGTACAAGACGTTTCTGGAGCTGTTTGCTGAGTTGATTGCTTCAGCAAAAGTGTCAGGGGATATTTCGGATACGACCTCGGATTCTGCATTGGCAAGTATTTATAGTAGCCTGCTTAATGGATTAATTGCCGTCATTCAGGCGGGAGCGAGTGAGCAGCAAATTGAAGCAGTGATGGGGCATATTGAGCAGGTGTTGAGGTAATACAGTGAGAGAAGATAGCGCTCATGAGTTGGAGCGCATTTTTTTAGGTTATTTTTGTACCAGAGAGTACAGTATTGAAGGAGGTGGTTGGTCAGTGTTTATGTCAGTAGTGACAACGAGTATATGATATCCAATTAAAGGAGAAAGCAATGAAAAAAATGAAGTATTTTATGGGGTCAGGTTTATTGATGCTGTCAGCGGCTTTGTATGCGGAAGAGGTTGCGTTAATCGAGACTGTTTCACCAGAAAATGCCAAAGGTGATGTTGCTAAGGTGTATGAGGAGATTCAAGCGCAATGGCAGATGATACCGAATCCAATCAAGCTTTATAGCACGAATCCCGGGATGCTCAGGCAGCGCTGGGAGGGCTATAAGCAACTGGGACAGCATAAGACTGTCGATCCTAAAATGCAGACGGTTATTCGGCTGTTGGTATCAACTGCCCATGATTGTAAATATTGTGTTGGGTTGAACGAATATATGCTAATTAATGACTTTAAAATGGATCCGAAAAAAGTGATGGCGATGAAAGATGACCCTTCCGTTGCGCCTTTACCTGAGAAAGAGAAAAGTCTTTTGCAATTCGTTCTAAAAGTGGTTGATGACCCTAAGAGTACGAATAAAGGGGATATTGATGCTTTGCATAAGCTAGGCTGGACGGATCATGAAATATTCTTCGCAACCAGCTATGGGGCGGAAATGGTGGCAACGGATATTTTAATCAATGCGTTCCAGGTTGCTGTTGATTACTGATTAAAGGAAAGAACCAGTGAATGTCTGACTTTGCTGGTTCTTTTTCGTTCCTTGCCTATTTTAGTCCTTAATATGAAGCGCTACTCTAGCGATGGTGAGAGCGTTTTCTCAAGTTTTCCAATAAATGTTCTGGGTTGGTATTGCCAAGATAGGTGGGTGCAATAAACTCAATAGCGGTAGGGCAGCTTTTATCTGAGGCTGTACAAATACTATCGATTTTCAGCGAGAGATAATTGTCGTGGGTGAAAGGTTTGCCGGGCATCAATCCCATCACAAAAGCTTGAATTTTTGAAGCCCAGTTTGGTAAACCGATAATCTTGCGTTTTACTTCGATGGTATGCGCCGTGTAGTTGACCAATTCCCGTAATGTATATGTTCGGGGGCCACAAAGATTGATACGCTGATTAAAACTAGATGGGTTGTCCAGTGCATTGATAAATGCATCGGCGACATCTCCCACAAATACGGGAGCAAATCGTGTGTCGGCGCAGGCAAGCGGGAATGCAAAGGGTATCTGGCGCAGCAGACCAGCAAAACGATTAAGGAAGCTATCACCAGGCCCAAATATGACGGATGGCCTGAAGCTTGTGATGGCAAGATTATCACCATGAACGGAATGAACGTAGTTTTCTGCTTCTCCTTTGGTTTGTAGGTAGCGACTGGGGCCGTTTTCGTCTGCATGCAGAGCACTCATGTGCAGTAGGTGTTTGACGTGATGGGCTTGGCAGGCGGCGACGATATTTTTTGTCAGTAATACATGGGTTTTGTAAAAGCCATCGTTGGAAAACTCATTCAGGATACCCACTAGATTAATAACCGCGTCGCAGCCGCTCAGTGCGTTTTCAATTTGTGCACTATCATCCAGCGAGCACTCGATGAGTTCCAGGTTAGGAATAACCCATAAATCCTGGTGACGATGTTTGTGTCGAGTTATCACTTTGACGTGGAATCCCTTGGCAATCAGTTTACTGATTATTTGTTTGCCAACGAAACCGGTGCCACCGAAAAGGCAGATATTCGGAATATTCATGTCATTAAACTCTTTAGTGCTGCTCATTCGAATGGGGTACCCATAAATGTAAATGCCTCAGTTACCTTAATCAGGATCTCCTTAATTTAGACTACTTGCTGAGTCGTTACAAAGCGTAAAGGATTCCAAAGAGGATAAACCATATCGATGTGTATAAGAAATATTTCTAATTGAGTGGTATGCGTTCTCCCCAGGGAACCTTATTACGGCCTTTTACTAACCATAAAACAGCGTATGGAGGTGGGGTTTTGGGGAAGCTCCCTTGAGCATCGGTAAAGTAAATTAAGACATCGGGCTGCCTGTCAGACTGATCAATATGCTCAAAGGGTGGGTGAAAGCTTGTGCCGCCGCCACCTTGAATTTGTGAAGGAAGCTCCATGTCTTCCCAAGGCTCGAATTCCCAAGGGCAGTTTCCTGTGAGTTGAGCATCGCAGGTCATCAGGGTGACACGGCAGCGCATTTGCGATTTGATCGTACTGATTTCGGAGATGAATTCGCTGATTTCTTTGTCGGATATCGAGCCGCTGACATCGATTGCTACGGCCAGGTTCAGTTGTGCGCTGCGTAAGCTGGGGAAGATAGCCGGGTCGCCACGTCGATTGGAAGGGCGACTGTAATTGTAATCATCGCGAGCGATACTGGAAACATATCGCGACAGTAAATTTCGCCATGGCAGGGCGGGTTGTAGAGTCAAATCCACCATGCGTGCCATGGCTGCTCCCATTTTGCCGGCTTGCATAGCCTGTTGCGCTGCACCGACCAGGCGTTGTTGCCATTGAAGGCTGAGATTCTCCTGTTCCTGCGGGTTTAGTGGTGGTGGTTTGGCTGCGCCTGGTGCCTGACCTTTCTCTTCTTTTTCGGGTGGTTGTTGCTGCGGATGGTTGCTGGGTGATGATTGGTTACCACTTGAGGTTTCGTTGGGTTTCGTATCCCTTTGCTGGGGATCAGTATCTGCCTTGGAATCATCGCCCTTTGCGTTTTGTTGTGATCCGCCCTCCTGGGTGTCAGCATCGTAGAGATGTTCATCGAGGGTTTCCAGTTCTGAATTTTCATCGATGCAGGGGTATATTTCCTCCGCCGTCATGTCTTTGAATGCTTGCAGGTAGAGGCTGGCCTGAGGAGGTGTTAGGCCATCTTCAATGAGCAGTGGGTTGATTGCGTAATCGCAAGCAGCGTTCCAATGTCTCTTGACCCGGTGTTCGCGGCGGGTGAAATGCGACAGCCCACAATGCAGCGCCTCGTGGGCAAGAATGAACTGTGTTTGTGCAGAGGAAAGCGTGTCAATATATTCGGCATTGTAAAAGAATTTTTGTGCGTTGGTGGCGGTTGTTGTACACCAGTCAGGATTGGCGCGAACCAAAGGCAGACGTAATACCAGTGCGCCCAGAAACGGTTTGTCGAGGATCAAGCGCGTGCGAGCGGCCTGGAGTTTTTGTTCGATTGTGGGAAAGTCAGTCAATGGCTTTCAATGTGCTTACCAAGGAATAATGGATCCATCGATGTCATAAAAATCCCCAGCATTTTCCAGTGAAACCTTAGCCAGTATGTTACGCAAGAGGGTGGCTGATTCTGCGGTGGATATTTCACCGTTTGGGCCGCCCATGTCGGTGCGTACCCAGCCCGGGTGGAGGATAACCGTGGTAATGCCCCTGGGTTTAAGGTCGTGTGCGGCGCTGACCATGGCGGCGTTTAGTGCGGCTTTAGTCGAACGATAAACATAACTGCCGCCAGAAGTATTGTCGTCCATGCTGCCCATTTTGCTGCCCATGCTGGCGATGATGCGTTTCTCGCTGGCCGCGACATTATCAACAAGTGCTTCCATAATTTTGATTGGTGCAATGGTGTTGGTGTTTAATGCGTTGAGCCACTGTTCTGTATTTGTGTTACCGAAGTAGCTGTTCGATTGTCCGTAGACGCCCGCATTATTGATGAGAATATCGATGGGATGTCCATCTAATGATGTGACTAATGCGTCGATAGCAGCAGCTTGGGTCACTTCTAAGGGTTTGATGCTGAGTGAGTCAAAGTCGGAGGCCAATCGGTTTAACTCGTCTGCGTTATCGGGGTTACGGCAAGTGGCGATGACTTGCCAGTCAGCTTCAAGGTACTGCTGGGTTAAGGCCAGCCCAACGCCGCGGTTGGCACCGGTAACAAATAATGTAGGCATAGATATTAACGCTAAGTATCGTAAATCATTAAATCGGCAATGGCATCTGCCCAACTATCGAACTCAGGTATTTCAAATAACTCAGTGCCGATGGCGCGTTGTAAATCAGACACCAGCATAACGCCCATTTCACGTTGTGGGAAGTGACGTGAAAATTTTAGGATGTTGCTGATGATTGCGGTAAATTTATCAGTACCTTTTACGCGGATAGCATGACCGACGAGGGTAGATGCAATAGCGTATTGCAGATCGATTTCCGTCGGTGATGATACCTCTTCGCCTCGTAGGATAGCCTCGATATCGGGTAACTGGTCGAGCGTAGATAAAAAGGCGTTGAGTTCGACACCGGCGGCTGGGCCGACACAGGCTTGCAAGGCACCAAGGAGTAAATTCGGTTGTTCCTCGAATTTCTTCAGGGCGCGGTGTGTGAACTCCCAAGAGCGCGGTGAAGGAAAGGCGACTGGATTATGGGCGGGATCAAAATCAAATAACAATTCGGGGCGAAAACGCAAAAACCCGATAACGCGTTCATCAATGTGGTTAGTGTAGGCCCAGGCGACCCAATCATCGAGGTTAATATCAACATCAAAATGTGAAAATCGGTTCGACAGTGGTGCAGGCATGGTGTACGTTACTCCACGGTCGCCCTGGCGATTACCGGCTGCGAAGATGGCCCAGCCATGGGGGACTCGGTATTGCCCCAGGCGGCGATCAAGGATGAGTTGGTATGCGGCGGCTGATACGCTGGGTGGCGCGGAGGTGATTTCGTCAAGGAATAAAACACCGCTGGTGCCGTGCCGTTGTGTGTCTGGCAGCATTGCGGGAATGGCCCATTCGACTAGCTCGCCAGAGCGAAATGGTATGCCGCGTAGATCGGAAGGTTCCATTTGCGAAAGCCGAATATCGAGGACAGGTACATCGTGGCGTTCAGCAATTTGTCCCACAATATCCGATTTACCTACGCCGGGTGGCCCCCAGAGCATAACGGGGGTGTGGTGGCCGGTTTTGGCACCGAGGAATTCGCGGTCGAGAACCGCAGTCAAATGGGCAGGGCGCATTCGCTAAGTCGTTCCTGAAGTATAGATGGATTGAAAACGAAGCTTAAACAGCATCGTTAAACCCTGCTTTGGCGTACCATTCTTTAGCTTTTTCGCTGTCTGGCTCAATGCCATCGCCTTGTTCATAAAGCATGCCTAGCGTTGTGCAAGATCCTGCGAGACCTTGTTCAGCGGCGAGCGTAAACCATTTGATCGCTTCCTGGATATCTTTTTCTACACCATCGCCATCCATATACATAAACCCCAAGCCATGCTGCCCTAATCCATGACCCTGTTCTGCCGCAGCCCGCATCCATTTAACGGCGATTTCGGGATTAGCTGCAACGCCTAAGCCATTTTGGAACATGACCGCGAGGCGGTGTTGGGCGTCGGCGTTACCTTTTTCAGCAAAAGGACTCAGCATTTGAACTGCTTGGCCAAAGTTTCTGGACTCAAATGCGGACATGCCGCTGGTGAAATCAATATCGGTTACATCTAAATCATCGGACATAGGGGTACGGCCTGGTTAAGCGTAAAGAGGCAAAGGATTATACAAGAGTGTTTATTAGGGGCAATGCGCCCTTGCTTTATGCGCGGTATATCATAGGTTTTTTGGGATCAGGAAATAGAGTTTATGACGCATCCCACCAAGGCGCTGTTTGATGCAGAACCGATATCCCCACTTTATATTGCGATTAACCGCGTTCTCGTGCAAAACGACCCAAATCTAATGAGTATGATGAAGCAAGCCAGTTCGAAAATGTGCCTCGCTACAGCGCTAACGCCAGGATTTAGTGGCTTTGATTTGATGAAGCAAGTCGGCGCGTGCCCGATGGGTATGCGTTGGGGGGCAAGTTCGGATATGCGGCATGAGTTATCGCATATTTGGATTGATCAAATTACGTATTGGGATCATTGGGAGAGCCACGAGGCATTTCATGAGACGTTTGAAGATGTGGTGGTTGATACCTGTGCAAAATGTGGCGATGTTTTATTAGATGGGCCAGAAGAACCCATTTATCGGGTGGTTAAAAGTGATCTCCCTAAGCTGATATCTAAAAATCAGATGCTCAAACGAGGTTTTGAAAATGAGGGTGATACCTCCGGTTATGCGTTGAATACGGGCGAAACGGTAACGGTAATGGCGAGCCATATCATTAAACCGGGCAAGGAAAGTGAGTTTGAAGATGCCGAAGAGCAGGTGATGGAGAGGCTAAAAGAGACCAGCGGCGTGATGGGTTATCAGATTCTAAAACGTATCGGAATGTCTTCTCTAGGCAGTGCCCATGCGACGGTTGAGTCTATTATGGATGATATGAAGGACAGTTCTGATAGCAAGCTTAAGCGAACCGCCGAGGTGTGGGAAGGGTATAGTTTACCTGCTCAGTACCTGGTGATGGTTGAATTTGAGTCCTTGGCGGCAGCTCAAGGCGGTATGCCACATGTACATGTTAAGCCTGAGATTCTATTTATTCATGGCCCCAAAGTGTTTGATAACTGTATCCGTGTTCCTAGTGTTTATTTGTCCGATAGCATGTTTGCCGAGCACAGTTATCGAGAAATTTTAAAGGATTATTAAGCCTCGAACGTAAAATATTGATTCCCCCGCTATTTACAAAGGTTTATAATCGGCGGCGGGTCATCGTTTGACCCGGTAGTTTAGATCTAAGGGGCCAGCATGGCTGGCATTTATATGAATAGAGGTAAGTATGTCTGATAGAGTAACCGGTACGGTCAAGTGGTTTAACGATAGCAAAGGGTTTGGATTTATTGAGCAAGAGGGTGGAGATGATGTGTTTGTTCATCATTCATCAATCCAAGCAGAGGGGTTTAAATCTCTTCGCGAAGGCCAGAAAGTAACCATGGAAGTGAGTCAAGGGCAAAAAGGTCCACAGGCTGATATGGTAATACCAGAGTAAATTTTAACGGGGGAGCTTGATCGAATCAGGTCTCCCTCGGTTTTTTCAATCGATTTTTTTCGTGCTTAAGCGCTTTTCTTTTTGCGCGTTTTTTTAAATACTTGCAGGGATTGCGTCCCTGATGTTTATATACCTTAGGCGTCCGTCTAAGCGTTGTGCTGTTTACAGTATGTCTCTTTATCTAGTGGCTACAGCGACGATTGGGTCATTGATGTCACTACACTAAGCTTGAAAATACTATTTTTGCCACCATAATCCTCCCATTGCGAAAAAACTGGAGAAATTTGACGATGAGTGCCGCTGCTAAAAAGGAAACCCTGAATTTTGAAGCTGAGGTGAATCAGCTTTTGCATTTAATGATTCACTCGCTGTATTCGAATAAGGAGATCTTCTTGCGCGAGTTGGTTTCCAATGCTTCAGATGCTTGTGACAAGCTTCGTTTCGAAGCTTTATCCAACGAGGAGCTTATGGAGAAAGACAGCAATTTAGGGATTGAAATCGAATTTGATGAAAAGGCACGCACTGTCACGATCAGGGACAATGGTATTGGTATGTCCCGTGATGAAGTCGTGGAGCATATTGGCACGATTGCCAAATCGGGTACGGCTGAGTTTTTGCAGTCACTGACGGGAGATCAGGCCAAGGATTCTAACTTGATTGGCCAGTTTGGTGTGGGGTTTTATTCGAGCTTTGTCGTGGCGGAAAGAGTGGAGCTTTTTACGCGGCGAGCAGGGGCTCCGGCTGAAGAAGGCGTTCGCTGGGAATCAAATGGTGACTCAGGTTATACCCTGGAAACAGCCCAGCGCGAAGTGCGTGGCACCGAAGTGGTTTTACATTTACGCAAAGATGAGGATGAGTTTCTTAATGGCTACCGTCTGCGAAGCCTGGTTGGAAAGTATTCTGACCATATTCCACTGCCGATTAAGATGCTGAAGGAAGATGATAAAGGTCAGCGCACCGACGAGTGGGAGACGGTTAACAAGGCGTCGGCACTTTGGGTTCGGCCTAAAAAGGACATCAGCGAAGATGAGTACCAGGATTTTTATAAGCACGTTGCGCATGATTTTACGGATCCTCTTGTATGGAGCCATAACCGTGTGGAGGGAAAGCTTGAATACACGTCCTTATTGTATATTCCTTCAAAGGCTCCCTTCGATCTTTTTGAGCCGAACCAGGTTCACGGTATCAAGCTCTATGTGCAGCGCGTCTTTATTATGGATGATACCGAGCACTTAATGCCGCGCTATCTGCGTTTTGTGCGTGGTGTGATTGATTCAAATGATTTGCCCTTGAATGTTTCCAGAGAGATTTTGCAGAGCAATCGAGTAATCGACAGCATGCGTTCTGGGTCGGTTAAGAAAGTTTTGAGCTTGCTGGAGAAGATGGCTAAGAATGAGCCGGATCAGTATGCGGATTTTTGGGGGCAGTTTGGCAAAGTGTTGAAAGAAGGGCCGGTTGAGGACTTTACCAATAAGGAGAAAATCCTAAAGCTTTTACGTTTTGCTTCTACTCAGAATGATAGCAATGCTCAAAACGTCTCGTTAGATGACTACATTTCACGAATGAAAGAAGGGCAAGATAAGATCTACTACATCACCGCTGATAGTTACAATGCGGCAAAGAACAGCCCTCATCTGGAAATTTTCCATAAAAAAGGAATTGAGGTTCTGCTGATGTCCGAGCGGGTTGATGAGTGGTTAATGGGACAAATTCAGGAATTTGACGGTAAGACATTTCAGTCTGTGGCCAAGGGTGAGCTGGATCTCGCGGATCTTAAGGGTGAAGAAAAGGATAAGAAAGAGAGCGAGCAGGATAAGAAGTTACTTGAAAGGATTAAAACGACACTGGCCGAGCAGGTTGAGGAAGTACGTAGCTCTGTGCGATTGACGCAATCGCCTTCATGTATCGTACTCAATGAGCACGATATGGCGATGTACATGCAACAGTTAATGAAACAGGCTGGTCAGGAAATGCCCGTCAGTAAGCCTGTTTTGGAAGTGAATACTGATCACCCGATTCTCAAGCGTATGCAAAATGAAAAAGATGATGACCTCTTTAATGAATGGGCCAACTTATTGCTCGATCAGGCGGTTCTTTCTGAAGGAGGTCAACTTGAAGATCCTGCTACATTTGTACGGCGAATGAACGATATGATGCTTGCGCTCTCTACAGAATGAGGGCTGTGTCGGTCTTGGACTTGAGGCAAAATGTGGCATTATTTTAGAGGGCTGCCGAGGGATAATCGGTTTTTTGCTTGTTTTTAATCAAGGGATTGAGTGAAGTCACCCCTTTTCTAAGGTGCATCTATTCTGCCGTTTATCGGGAGGCTGTTAGGTTCTTGCTTTCATGTGTTACTCTGTGATCGAGTTAACACTGGATTGTCATGCCTCGTAGCAGATAGATCAAAATCAAATGAGAGAACCGCAACAAGAAGAATTTACTGTCATGTTTGCCGATGTGGCAGACAGTACCGGACTCTATGAGCAATTGGGAGATATTGAGGCCCAGTTTACGATTTCACAATGTCTTGGTTTAGTACGAGATTTGGTAGAGCGTGCGCAGGGTCGGATTATTAAGACCGCAGGTGACGACATCATGTGTATGTTTGATCGTGCGGATTTGGCGCTTTCTGCCGCTTGCTCCGTCCAGGAAGCGTTGGCGGAAGAGATGGTCTTTGATGATATTACTGTGGCAATGCACATTGGTGTGCATTCTGGCCTAGGGTTGATAACTGAGGGAGATGTATTTGGCGATATCGTTAATGTTGCCGCTCGCGTGACCAGTGCAGCCAAAGCCGAGCAAATTCTCACCACAAAAAATTCCATTGATCGATTGCCGCCCGATTTTGAGGCGGTGACGCGCCCTTATGACAAAGTACAGGTAAAGGGGCGCACGGAACCCGTCGATATTTACGAGGTTTTGTGGAAGGGGGCTGGTGATGTCACCGGCGTCATGAATGTGGACACCTTTGCGCAGGGCGGTAGTATCCTCAAGTTGCGTAACTGTGGCCTGGAGTTTGATCTGAAATCTGATATGGCACCGTTCATCATTGGGCGGGATCTGGAGTGTTGCCTTACGGTTAATGGCACGATGGTTTCTCGTCAGCACTCCGTAATTGAGTATCGGCGTACCAAATTCGTATTGCGAGACCAAAGCACCAACGGCACTTATGTACGCCCCCATTTGGGACAGGCTTTTTATATTCGTCGTGAGGAGGTTCCGTTGATGGGTGAGGGAGAAATTAGTCTTGGTAAGTTGATCGATGATCGGCCTGCGCTAAATATTTTTTACAAAATTATTTAGGCTTTAGGGGGCGTTAACATACGATTACTGCCGCTGTTGAAGTTGAACATATGCCGGGCTGGGTAAGGCATGGTGAATGCGGTTTAGTGATTCCAAATAAGCAACGAATAGCGCTGTATGGTATTTTTTTGGCCTTAAGGGCCTTGCTTCTTCCTTCTTCAGCAACATTATTACTCAGTCAAATAGTTTTTATTCTGCCTTGCTGAGGAAGAATTAGGGCAAAGCAGTGGCAGTAATCGTGTCTTAATCATCCCTAATCAAAGAAGGCCTCCCAATATGCCGTTGAGCAAATCCATAATATTCCTAATTCTGGTTTCTTTGATCAGTGCATTACTCCTTCCTGGTTGTGGCAAGTCTCATATTGAGAAGGGATATCTTCCCTGGCAGGTCTCTTTAAATGTATCGGGTCAGGTTGAAGTGTTTGAGGTTACGCTAGGTAAAACAACTCTGGAGGAAGCTGTAAATCAGTGGCATGCCGAGGCAAAAGTGGCATTGTTCGAAAGTCCAGAGGGTGGTCTCAGCCTAGAAGGATACTTTGGCCGGATAAAGCTAGGTGCCTTTAGTGCTCATCTAGTTGCCCGCCTAACAGTCCCCCCCGATTTGATGAAGGCATTTGTCGCCGGGCGCGTTAAGCCTGCGCCGATGCCCAGTGGGGTTAAACGATACAAACTCAAAAGCCAGCATCTTAGGCAGGCGTATAAACTTGTTGTGGCGGAGCTAACATATATACCGCTTATCGCGAGTGATGATGAATGGTTGCGGCAACGTTTTGGCGAGCCTTCGGAACGGCAACGTCTTGCAGAAGGTCGTGGTCTCTGGGTGTATCCAGACAAGGGCGTTCTTATTATTCTGGATGAGGACGATAAGGAAGTGTTTCAGTATTTTAACCCCGAAGATTATCGGCGGGTGCATGAAAGGTTAAAAGCCGGACAAAAAAATACCGCCCTTGTGGGCGGCTAATAATTAACTCAGGAGGAGTCACATTCAAAGAATGTACCCGACTTATCTTATATTTCATTGAGACGAATTGCGTGGTCATTCATCGTGAAAAAGCTACCGTTCAGCACTTTTTTCTGTAGATATGAGTGTTTATAGACCTTAAGGAGATCCTGATTAAGTCCACATTAAAATGTGGATAAAAACGTCAACTTCCTAATAGGATTCATCAAGAGTGAGAGCGTCCTCTAGGCTTGACGATGTATGGGGCAAAAAAAAGCCGCCCTTGATAGGCGGCTAATTAACTCAGGAGGAGTCACATTCCAACGAATGTACGACATAGTTTATATCTCATGGCGAAAAATAGCGTGGTTATCTGTCTGGAAAGTACTACCGTTTATAATGATTTGCTGAGGAAACCTACTGTTTTACTAGAATAAGGTGTGTGTCGTTAAGGATATGTTGGTGATAAATGATTAATCAGAAAAACAGGCAAAAAAAAGCCGCCCTGGCGGGCGGCTAATTAACTCAGGAGGAGTCACATCCAATGAATGTACCCGTACAGTGTATATCTCAGGTAAAAAATAGTTAGGTTATCTGTCTGTAAAAATGCACCGTTTATCGTGAAAAAGGAAACTAATGTTACAGATTGAGGTCTATGGGTCTTTTGGAACTAAATGCACTCTATATTTGGAGGTGTCTCTGACACCTATATGTCGTCTATTTCCTTGATTTTGCCGGGCATCTTTGAACGCCTAGGTGATTGGTCACACAACGGCCCCCTCCCATTATTTCCGACAATTGAGCGGCTGTTGAGCCTGTCAGATAAGAATGGGGTCAGTGCTATTGGCTACGAATCTAGCCTCTGGGAGCTGTTTGATCCTCAGTATTCCCAAGAGGAAGAGTTGTCGGTGGGTGCTCAACTTAGTGGGATCGATAAGGGACAAGTTTGTTGTGCCGATCCCGTTCATTTGCACTTAGAAATGGGGCGTTTAATCCTGATAGATCAGAGTCAATTTATTTTCCGAGAAGAAGAACGTGCTGCTTTTTCCGCATTAATCAATGGTTATATCGAGGATATGGGAGGACAGTATTTTTTTGATAATAATGGGCGTGGGTTCCTTGCACTGAAGCAATTACATAGTGTGAATACTACGCCACTGTCGCAGGTGATGGGGAAGAGCATTCATGCCAAAATGCCCAAAGGTGAGCAACAAGCGTTTTGGCATCAACTCATCAATGAATTGCAAATGCTTTTGCATTCCGCACCGTTTAATGCAGATCGGAGGAGTCGAGGTGAACCCGAGATCAATGCCGTATGGATGTGGGGGGCAGGGCAGCAGCAGAGGCCGATGATCCTGCAGCACAATAATGTGTATTGCAACGAACCTTTTGCCAGGGAGTTGGCGCAATCGGAGGGTATTTCGGTGCGGCCACTGCCTATGATGTTCGATGTTTCTATGCTGTCTTCCTCCGGACCAAGCTTGGTGGTGTTAAATGACCTGCTGGCGCACAGTCAATATGATGATTTTCCTGGTTGGCAGGCTGTTATGGAGCGATATTGCGCTGATTGGCTTACGCCGTTGTTTGATGTCGTCAAGCAAAAACGGTTACGGCATTTGTCACTATACCTCTGCAATGGGACTCGATATACGCTAAAACCGGGCCAACACCGGCGTTTTTGGCGACGTTCAAAACCCCTCTTGAGTTACCTGGATTAATGGCGGTGTATAAACGTTTACAGCGTCGAAGCCTTGAGCGTCCAGTGCAAGGTCTGCATCCATTACTGGCTAGGATCTATGCGGCTAGGGGGGTCAGCCAACTTGAGCAGATTGAATACTCCCTTAAGAGCTTGGAGGACGTTACGCAACTTAAGGGAATAGATGAGGCAGTCGAACGGCTGATTCAAGCCATTACCCGTGATGCTCCCATCATGATTGTGGGTGATTTTGATGCTGATGGAGCCACCAGCACTGCGGTCGCAATGCGTGGGCTGCGAGCGATGGGCCTTAATCATGTGAACTATCTCGTGCCGAATCGGTTTGAGTTTGGCTATGGACTCACGCCTGAAATTGTCGAGATTGCGGCACAAAGCCATCCGTCTTTAATTATCACTGTCGATAATGGTATCTCTAGCGTACAGGGTGTGACGCGTGCAAATGAGCTGGGTATCGATGTATTGATAACGGATCATCATCTACCGAGTGAGCAACTCCCCGATGCGGTGGCAATTGTTAATCCCAACCAGCCGGAAGATACATTTCCCAGTAAGTACCTGGCTGGGGTAGGTGTCCTATTTTATTTGTTGATCGCCTTGCGGCAGCGGCTGCGCAAGCATGGTTGGTTTGCGGAGAAGGGGCGCAAGGAGCCGAATCTAGCAGATTTTCTTGATTTAGTGGCTTTAGGTACCGTGGCTGATGTTGTCCCATTGGATAGGAATAATCGAATTTTAGTCGAACAAGGATTGAGCCGGATTCGTAATGGCCGCTGCGCGCCGGGTATTTTGGCTCTACTGCGCTGCGCGAAGCGAGATCCGAGCCGCGCGATTGCCACTGATTTAGGTTTTTTTGCGGGGCCGCGTCTCAATGCAGCGGGGCGCTTGGATGATATGTCGCTGGGGATTGAATGCCTACTGACCGATGATCCTGCTAAAGCTGACCAGTATGCCCACGAGTTAGATGCGTTGAATCGGGAGCGACGTGATATTGAGGCCAATATGCAGGCCGAAGCCCTGGCCGGCTTGGATCAGATCTCAGTGGACGGTGAAGAGCAATGGGGGTTGAGCCTTTTTCAAGAAGGTTGGCATCAGGGAATTGTCGGTTTAGTGGCGGCTCGGATTCGTGAGCGTGTACATCGGCCCGTGATTGCGTTTGCCGAAGCGCAGGAGGGACTGTTAAAAGGCTCGGGCCGTTCAATACCGGGTTTGCATATTCGCGATGCCTTGGCGCGTGTTAACAGCCTTAACCCCGGCTTGATTGATAAGTTTGGTGGTCATGCAATGGCCGCAGGCTTGTCTTTGCAAAAAGGACATTGGCAGGCGTTTAGCGAGGCGTTTGATGACGCCGTACGCAGTCAATTGTCACCCGAACAGCTAGAACCCATTGTCTATTCGGATGGAGAGTTGCGAGGCAGTGAGTTTGATCTAGACATCGCTGAACTCCTTCGACAAAGCGGTCCTTGGGGGCAGGGGTTTCCCGAGCCTGTTTTTGATGGCCAGTTTGACATCCAACAACGGCGCATTTTGAAGGATTGTCATATAAAATATGTACTGGTGCCAAAGGGTTCGACACAGCAGGTTGAAGCTATCGTCTTTAATATAGAGCCTCAAGAATGGCCGAATCGGGGTGACTCATTCCACATAGCATTTTCCCTAGACGTAAACTGTTATCAAAATCGTCGCTCCGTGCAATTGATGATCCGTGAGAAATTTAACTCATCGTAAAGAGAAGGTTCGTCATCGGAGGTATTCATAATTATACTTTAGCGGTGCTCATCAACTGCTTTAGTTCTAATCATGAAAAAAGCGTAACTAGTGTAGTGTCCTATATTAATACCATATTAATAGTTACTTTGCTAAAATGGCATTGTCCTTAAATAGTAGCGTATTGTGCCATGAGAGTAGCAAGACCCA